>PVKA01031863.1:0-25857 GCA_004027165.1 Ctenomys sociabilis | reverse complement strand
TTATCAAGAAGTCTTTTTTCCCATCACTTCTTATACCTGACCCATCAAAAAGTATAATTAATCTCAATTCTAAAAAAAAGTCCTGAATTCACCAACATATCTCCATAACTACTACCATCTCCTAATCTAAGTTAGTATCATTTCTCACCTAGAATATTAGACTAATTTTTCTCTGATCTACTCTTCACTCTCATCCATTACCTACAATTCAGCAAAAACTGTCTGTTCAAAATACCAATCTGGTTACCTCACTCAAATTTATCCCATGCTCACACAGTTCTCTCCCTCTCCTTCCCCTTTCTTTTACCTTCACTCATTCACTACCATTTAGCCTACTATCAAATACATCCTAAATAATAACTATTTCTCTATTCTTATGTATTACCTTATCTGTCTAGCTTTCTGTAGTCTATCCACTGTGTACTTCTTTTAATTCTCTGAAAGAGCTATCCTATTTCTCATGAATTGAGCAACTGTGTGTTATACACTGCTATTTTCTTCAAAAGGAAAAAGGAAAACTGAATTCCAAGTCAATGTTTATAATATGAAAGGATATCAGGTAAGTATGAAGTAGAAGCTAAGAAAATGGGTCACAATTGGCTTTAAATCCAAGTTCCACCTTTTACTCTGTGAAATAAGGTCAGTTAACTAACCTCTCTAAGATCAACTCCCTATACCACAACATAAGTATAATAATAGATACTTACATATGAGTACAGAAAGGAAAGACTAAGACAGCATGTCTAAAATACATAGAACAATGTCTGACACACAGAGAACAATCAGTAGATGTTAAAGGCTATTTTACTTTTGCAAAGAGCATTCACACAAGTGAGATGAGCACTGAAGAACAATGACATTTTGAAGATGCTTACTTCAATACAGTTTTGAATGACATATACCACTTCTAATAGGCAATTCCAAAAATATACATATATTAATTTTAAAGCAGTGAAACACTGAGTGGTATATAAATAATCAGCTCTAAGAATTCTGGCCTCCTCATACATACCGAGTGAGTACGGAGTGCTGCAATGGTTTTTGAAAGTGCCATTTCCCATAATTCATCAATGTAGGCTCTATTTACTAAGCCTTGGGTTGTATGTAAAATGTGATCTTCAACCACAAAAAAGCTAAGATTGAAGAGAAAAGAATAGCTGTCATAAGTTATAATTTACTATAGCTAGGATTTGATAAACATTAAGAGCTGTCATCAAGTTCAAACAATTTTTTTTTCTTATAAAATAACATTTTAGACTGAGAGTCATGTTTATGATTGGAGATTGAACCCAGGGTATTTGCACTTACTTACATATACTATCTCTTAAAAATTTTGAAACATGATAACCTTAAGTCTCTATATTATCCATCAGAGGCTTAAACAACATGATCATCATCATCAGCCTCCAAAGTGCTGGAATTATGGGCATGCACCACCATATCAAGGTTTAATTTTAAAAAAACAGGTCCCCAATACGTTTAGAAACACTAATAGATTTTATATATAATGAAACATTTATGTTGATAGATTTATTTTATATGAAAGTATCTATCCTCAATACAACATATTAAAGTGTACACATTCTCATTAAAAGTGTCAAAAAGGTATGGCATGTGTTTTTTTTTAAAGAAGGAAATTTATTTTTGAAGATCTTTTTGTGGCTCCTTATTATACATTTAAAATACACCATCAGTTATCTAGTTTACTGTGTGGGCTTTTCTGTTTGTATGCTTGCTTGTTTGTTTTTTGTTTGTTTTTTCTTTTGTACCAGAAATCAAACTTGGGACTTCATACTTGCCAAGCAGGTGCTTATGCAAGTGAGCTATATTCTAGGCCCTCACTTACTATTAATTGCTGATTAAAATAACTCCTTCTTAGAAAATTGTATGATATATCTTAATCAAAATTATTAAATACATTAAAAGAATCTAAATGATAAAAATAAAAGATACTTAATAAAAGGATACAGTTTATGTCCCTGTCTTTTAAGTAAAATAGTCATTATTTTATAATTAGAACAGGTTACGTGTATTAGAAATAGTTATTGGGTAACTCAGTGGTGTCCCAAATTTCCTGATCAAGATTATGGAGCCACAGAGGGAAGTTATGGATGATGTAAAGTATGCCTAAGGAGAGTCACCTAGAGAGAAAACATTCTCTCAGGCTTTCACAGAGAGCAAATTGGTCAAGTAATGACCGTGACTCATTCACACAGCTGACACTGACAAAAGATCTACAAAGCACCATACAGGTTTCGGGGTAAATCCTGAGGGAATCTGACTGACCTTATCAGATACAAAGGTGATATTTTTTGTTATATAGGTCTTGCTGTATCTTAGTCTTAACCATCCAGAAGAAAAGTATAAAAATGATGTATAAAAAGTAAAGCTGTATTAATATGCTGAGTTGTAAAAGGCTCAAGTCAACAACTTCTGATATTGCCAGTTCTGCAGATAACCCTCTTCTATTATGGGCTACTGAACTATATTGGACTATTTTGCTGAATTCAAACACCTAAAATATTTGCATATTAATGGAATACCCATCTCTGACAAAACTAAACAAAAAAAGGGGCACAGGAATAGTTATTGGGAAATTATGATACCATACTGCTATATATACTCTAGCAAAGGTGACAACACAGCCCACAAGATAAAGCTGACCCACTTCCTATTTTTATGAAGACTACTTAATAGGAACACAGCAATTATTTCTCATTTACATACTGCTCATAGCTTTTAGACTATGAAACAGACAAATGGTTGTCAGTATCTATGGTTTAGTAAGGCTAAAATACTATCTGGCCATTTCAGAAATGTTTGTCAGCTTTTGCTAATGATATAATTCCTTATACATACAATAGAGAAATAAAACATTAAACATAATAAAATTTCAATTCAACTTTTTTATCTGCAAAATATATCCTCCAACAATGTAATGCTGACACCAATAGCATGTTCACATAAAAAATTTGAAAACTCTTGCCTTAAGAAATTTTTAAAAAGTAAAATTAATTTCCTAAAGAAAACGATTTTAAAAAAATTTTAAAAGAAAATGATTTTTGCAACTGTCACAAACCTATGGATTGAAAGTACATAAAAATTTGACCATATACATATACATACCCTACAATTTGATTAAAATACTTCCTGTAGCCATCTAAAGTTTCATGCTGTAAAAAGCAAAGGGAAGAAAGTTACTCCTTGTAATATTGTAACATTAAGACAAAGTTAAAATCAGTTATTTAATCCTGAAGCCCAATTACCTGAACTAGTGATGGGGAATCTTTTAGAAACTGAATGCCCAAACTAAAACCTAACACCAACTTCTATAGTCAGGGTTTGCAAGGGAATAGATTTCCTACAGGACACAAAATTTACACATTATTTTATAATATGCACTCAAAAGTCAAATGGCAAACAGTGCAGAAGACTTGACCATGCACTAGAGACTTACAGAATGCAACTGAGGGCCTAGATCACAAGGCAATGTTCTGCATGAGTCCAGCTGAAGACCTAGCACCCATGGCAGTATCTTCCATGAGTCCCACTGGAGGCCTAGAGCCTAAGACAATATCTCATACAAGTCCATACCAAAGATTTATACTGGGAAGGCCCAAAGGCCAGTGCTGAAAGCTAGAAAGTCTACACTAATGGGATGAAGGACCTGTGCCACCAGTCTTAAGGATTTGTACTGGAAGGAGCAATGCTCAAGATAAGGACTAAAGCTCCCCTACAAAAGAACCACAGTCATTCTCAGCAACAGTAAGGACTTAAGCTCCTCCAATGATGAGAACAACTTTCTTATCAGTGAAACTAGCATGACAAGCTTTTCCAGGAGAATCAACAGCATACCATTTTCCCTTCCAATTCTCCTTTTATGCCATTGGGAACAATCCTCAGGTAAGCTGTCCATGCTCAGAACCACAAGGATTCAGTTCAACTGGGTGTTAAAAGTTCATCATTAGTTAATCCACCACACCCACTTATTTATCACAAAGTGCCAACACCCCAATTAAACACAGAGGTTTTAGTTTAGAGAAAGATCTGACACTCAGCTCCTGGGCAACTTGGCTTGTGTGATGACAGAAAGAGCTCTGAATACCCACTGTAGCACATGTTCTTAGGTTCAGGACCACTGCCCTATGCCCATGACACATACTAGTAGCATATTTATAAAATAAACCTGATAGTAGTATCTTATGGCTGAAAGTTGAACTTGCGAACATTTTATTCAGTTATATGAAAACTATAAAGACTATGATTTATTGGCAAAACAAAGATGGAATCAGGGCCATAAGGCCTGAGGCTATGTAGGCCACTCGTGACATGCTCTCAGAAGTTCCCACATATGCAGGTAAGAAAATGCTCATAAGTCTACAGAGAGACATGCCCCTCTCCCCTAGGTCAAAGCCAATCATCTTCCTGAATGCAGCAAGATGATTCCTCACAGAGGCCCCACTGTTTACCAAGAAGCTATACCAGAAAAGAACAAGGTTCCTCTGCCCAGTTCAAACTGTCACAGGCAAGATCCACCTACAAAGTTCTATTTCCCAATGAGCAGACTACTATGAATGTAGCAGGAAGTGCCCTCCCACCAGTTTCTTGTTTCTCCCACTTGTTTCTGCTAGTGTCCCAGGTAACAATTCCTGCTGCTTCTTTCCCTTAGAAATTCATCACTGTGGTACATAGTTTGTCATTATGATGTATATTGTAAGATCCAAACACAGACATTCTGCCTCTGTACTTCCCCTTTCAACTCCATAAAATCCTCCCTTTCTATGCATTTGAAGCCTGATAATTAGGGAATGATTCTTAATAGTTCCCTTCAATGTAAATATATCTACCTTCAAATCTACAGTTTTCTTGCAGTGTTTCTACTTGCCATAGCAATATATAATGACACTGAGAATGAAAGGAGGCAATATATAACTAGTACTCAGAAGACTGGCTAACACATAGCAACCAATAGATTTGCTATTCTTACGTCAACACACACACACACACACACACACACACACACACAGTTACCAGAGAACAAAAGGGAAATGTGCAAAAACTGAACGTGATGACCTTACCATATTTGATGGGGGCTGAAGCACCAATCTGGCCTGTTTTCGCCTCTGTTTTCGATAGTAGTTCTCAAATGTTTCCCTGGCACCCTGTAAAATAAACAAAAAGATAAGTTAACATACTTGGAATAAGTTGTCTTGGATTTCAAGCGATGAGAAGATTCCACATCTGAATTTGAGGCAGCACCACTATTTTTCACAATGGCAATAATTAAAAATAAAATTAATCATTACCACTTATTAAGCCTCACAAATTTCAGTAGAGGGGACACAGAGATTTATAATTAAATTATCATAATTCAATCATCTGTGAAACAAATCATTCCTAGGTCAATTATCACAAATTCATAAACTCATAAACATGAAGGAAAATGACAACAGGTTATAGTAACAGATGAGAAAATTCATACAATACTTCAGAAGACCCAACTCAGCACAGCAGTTTGGAGAGTGTGTGGTGAGTCTGTAGAAGAGACTTTGGCTTCTCCCTGTGCTCTGTGATATCCAGAACTCCCACCCCCAAGCCCGCCTAGCAAGCAACCAGCCAGAGACCCCATACAATAGTTAAGATCCCCGAAATCCAACACAAGAATAATATACTGAAAGCTGCTAGAGAGAAGCGGCAGATCACATTCAAAGGAAAACCCATCAGAATTACAGCTAATTTCTCTACACAAACCGTGAAGGCAAGGAGAGCATGGAGCAGAGTTCTTCAAGTCCTCCATGAAAATAAATTCCAGTCCAGACTATTATAGCCTGTAAAACTCTCTTTCAAGTTTGATGGAGAAGTGAAATACTTCCACGACAAAGAACAACTAAAGAATTTCATGATGACAAAGCCATCCCTACACAGACTAATGAAAGATGTTCTAGAGAGATACCACAATGACCAAAACTCCACGAATGAGGACGGAACGAACCCGCTAAACAGGGCAAACAATTAAACATAAGATTAAAAGGAGTAAACAAGAGCAGGTAAATATCTTGACAATCATAAGTGAACACATTTCAATTATAACTTTCAATGTAAATGGACTCAATTCACCAATTAAGAGAAATAGGCATAGTGGATCAGAAAAGAAAATCCAACAATATGCTGTTTACAAGAAACACATTTAACTCAAAAAGACATTCATAAGCTAAAAGTCAAAGAATGGAAAACAATACTACATGCCGCAGCACCTCAGAAAAAAGCAGGAGCAGCAATTCTGTTCTCAGAGAGTCTCAAGGTCAAACCAAGAATGATCAAACATCACAAAGAAGGCCACTATATATTTGTTAAGGGAAAAATTCAAGAGGAAAAGGTGACACTCATAAATATCTATGCACAAAACACAGGAGACCCAGCTCTGTTAGACAAATCTTAATAGACATGAAGAACCTAATATCCAAGACCACAATCTTAACAGGAGTCTTTAACATCCCCTTATCTCAAAAACATAGGTCAAACAGACAAAAAATTAGCAAGGAAGTACCAGAAATGAACCACACCTTGGAACAAATGGACCTGGTGGACATATACAGAATGTTCCACCCAACCACAGCAGAATACACATTTTTTTTCAGCTGCACATGGGTCATTTTCTAAAATAGACCACATACTAGTCCACAGGTCATGCATAAGTGTATGCAAGAAAACAGAAATTATCACATGCATATTATCTGACCACAGTACAATGAAACTGGAAATAAACAATAAAAGAAACCAGAAAAATCTGCTAAATTCATGGAAACTAAACAACACTATACTCAGCAATCAATGGATCACAGATGAAATTAAACAAAAAATTCAAAAATACCTACGATTCAATGAAAATTCAAGCACAACTTAGTGGAATTTATGGGATGCAGTGAAAGCAATTCTCAGAGGGAAAATCACAGCTATGAACTCACACATTAGGAGAACAGAATGGGAACAAATAAACACCCTAATGTTGAACTTGTGACAACTAGAAAAAGAAGACCATCGAAACCCAGAGCACAAAGACGGGAAGAAATCATAAAGATTAGAGCAGAAACTAATTCAATTGAGATGAAGAACACAGCTCAAAGAATCCACAAAACAAAAAGTTGGTTCTTTGAAAGACTAAATAAAGTTGATAAGCCTCTAGCCAACCTCATCAAAAAGAGAAAAGAAAAAATTCAAGTACATGCAATAAGGAATGAAAAGGGTGAAATCACCACAGACCCAGTGGAAATTCAGAAGATTATCAATAGTTACTTCGAGATCTTTACACTCACAGAATAGAAGACACAGAAGAAATGGACAGATTCCTGAAAAGGTACAAATTACCAAAACTGAGCCAAGAAGATATAACAACTCTCAATAAACCAATAACAGCCAACGAGATACGAAACAAAATAAAAAGCCTGCCAACAAAGAAAAGCCCAGGCGCTGATGGATTCACAGATGAATTCTACAAGAAATTTATACAAGAAATCATCCCTACAATCCTCAAACTATTTAATGAAATTAAAAAGGACGCAGTCCTCCCAAAATCATTTCTGGAGGCAAGCATTATTCTGATTCCAAAACCAGGGAAAGATACAACCAAAAAAGCGAACTACAGGCCAGTCTCCCTGATGAACATAGATGCTAAAATCCTCAATAAAATCCTAGCGAACACAATTCAGAAAATCATCAAGAACATCATACACCATGACCAGGTTGGACTCATCCCACGGATGCAAGGATGGCTCAATATACAAAAATCTATAAATGTAATACATTATATTAATAGACTGAAATCTAAAAACCACAGGATGCAGAAAAGGCTTTTGACAAAGTCCAACACTCATTCAGGTTCAAAACCCTACAGAAAAGTGGAATAGATGGACTCTAGCTCAATTTGATAAAAGTCATCTATGACAACACAATGGCCAATATAATTATAAACGGGGAAAAACTGAAATCTTTTACTCTTCGATCAGGTACAAGACAAGGATGTCATCTATCACCCCTCCTATTTAATATAGTTTTGTAATCATTAGCTACAGCCATTAGAAAAGAGGGAGAAATAAAAGTAATACGAATAGGCAAAGAAGTTATTATCACTACTTGCAGATGACATCATACTTTACTTGGAAGACCCAAAAAATTCCACCAAGAAGCTACTAGAATTGATACAGAAATTCAGTAGCATAGCAAGCTACAAAGTCAATACTCAAAAGTCAATAGCATTTCTCTACACAGATAACAAACACACTGAGAGGGAAACTATAGTAACAGTTTGGAATTCATTTAACCAAGCAAGTCAAAGATATTTTCACAGAAAATTACAACACTCTAAGAAAAGAGATTATTCAGGATTTTAGAAAATGGAAAGATATTCTATGCTCCTGGATAGGAAGAACCAACATTGTGAAGATGGACATACTCCCAAAATTGCTGTACAGATTTAATGCAATCCCTGTCAAACTGCCACCAACATACCTCCCAGACCTAGTGAAATCATTCCTAAAATTTATTTGGAACCACAAACAACCTAGACTAGCAAAGGCAATCCTGGCCAAAAAAGACAAGGCAGGAGGCATCACAATTCCTGACTTGAAATTATACTACAAAGCCACTGTGATAAAATCAACATGGTATTGGCAACAAAATAGACCTGAGGATCAATGGAATAGATTAGAAGATGCAGAGGCCTCTATGAACACACACAGCTATCTGATCTTCCATAAAGGGGCCAAATACGCTTACTGGAAGAAAGATAGCCTCTTTACCAAATGGTGCTGGAAAAACTGGCTTTCTACATGCCAAAAACTAAAACTTGACCCAGCTCTATCACCATGCACTAAGCTAAAGTCAAAATGGATTAAAATCTAAACATTAAAACAGAAACACTCAATCTTCTGGAAGAGAAAGTAGGAGGAACTCTTGAAGACATAGGGGTATGCAAACAGTTCATGTACAAACATGTATTCACATGGGAATCACTTGAAAGAATTAAAAACTGGGATCAACTCTTCTTGAGGAATTTCTGTGCATCAAAAGAAACTGTCAACAAAGTGAAAAGACAACCCAAAACTTTCTAGAAAATCCTAATAAGCACTCACACAAAGGTCTGCTCCCTAGTATATATAAAGAACTAAGATATATTAGGGCCCTCAGATTTAAAGACCCAATCCAGGAATTGGCATCTGAAATGAATACACACTTCTCAAGAGGACAAAATTAAAGCAGCAAATAAATATATGAAAAAATGCTCCACATTGCTAGCCATCTGTGAAATGCAAATAAAAACAACACTGAGATACCATCTCATTCCAGAAAGAATGGCTATCATAAAGAAATCAACCAACAACAAATGTTGGGGACGATGTAGGGAAAAGGGAACACTTCTCCACTGCTGGTAGGAATGTAGACTGGTGCAACCAGTGTGGAGACTCCTCAAAAGAGTAGGACTGGAAATCCCATTTAAGCCGGCGATCCCCCTACTCGGAATTTTCCCAGAGGAACTGAAAACATCCTATCATAGTGATATATGTGTACCTATGTTTATAGCAGCACAATTTGTGATAGCAAAATCTTGGAAACCACCAAGATGCCCATCACATGAGGAATGGTTGAAAAAGATGTGGTATTTCTATATAATGGGATATTACTTAGCTACAAAGAATGATAAACTTGAAGCATTTATACTGAAGTGGATGCCACTTGAACATACACTCGTAAGTGAAATAAACCAGACACACATGTGCAAATATCGTATAGTCTCCCTAGTATAAGAAATGAAAAGAAGAAATACAAATAGAAATGTATAACAACAACTAAAAAGAATTTAGTCAGATATATAGGGCAAACTGAACGGCATATGTTGCAGGGTACTAATCAGCTTCTCTTCTGCATGGTTAACAACCTAAGTTCACAGATCAAAAATTGGAGAAATGGAAGGGCCACAACATCAGCCAACATTTTGGCCCTAGCCTTTCAAGGTCAGTGAAGACTCAGGACATAGGAGAATCTGTACTTTACCATCATAGAACTCAGTTGGGCCCCAAATTTTCTGATGAAGATTATGGAGCCATAGACAAAGGTGACAGATGATCTACAGTGTGCCTAAGAAGATCACATGGAGAGAAAACTTTCTCTCAGGCTCTCACAGAGAGCAAACTGGTCAAGCAATGCCGTGACTCATCTACACAGCTGACACAGACAAAGGATCTTCAGAGTGAGTTACAGGATTGCAAGATAAACCCTGAGGGGACTTGACTGACCTCATCAGATACAAAAGCTACAGTATTTGTTATGTAGGTCTTGCTTGATCTTGGTCTTAGCCATCCAGCAGAAAAGTATAAAAATTAGGTATATAAAATAGGACCATAATAATAAGTTGAGCTTTAAATGGCTATGGTCAACAACTTCTTCAGATAACTCACTATTATTGTGGACTACCAGACTGTTTGATTATGTCGCCGAGCTCAGGCACCTATAATGGTTGAATGCCAATGGAGTGCCCATCTTTGACAGGTCTAAACAAAAAAAGGGGGGGACACAAAGGAAGAACCTTGCTGTGTTTGTATAAGCAGTACAGTTAGGTTAAATATGCAGTACTTCTGCATAATTCTATGAGAAGCAAGATTTACACTAATAGTGGTTGGACAGGATACTATGTCAGCTTCTAGTACTATGCACAACCACTAGAAAGATAACAAGATAGAAAGTATTAATTACTGAAACTGTACTATAATTCAGCTTTTAAAAAAATAAGATAAGTATACAGCTACATTCTCTTAATTCATTGATTAGCAACATCTCCAAAACTCTTTGTAAGTAGAATATCATGTATGGATCTTGCATGACAAGCCACTATGAAAACAACATGCAATGTATTAATTATAGAATCTGTCCTGTTAATTTGAAACTGTCTCATTGCCATTTGTTCTTCAATAAAAAGAAAAAAAAAATACTCCAGATGAAAAATGTTAAGAGTTAAAACCAGCATTAAAATGAATCTGAGTAAAGAAGTATCAGAACATTAAAAAAAAAAAAAAAAAAAAAAAACTGGTAAGTCCATCTTCCCAACAGAATATTCACTGGACTGAACCCTTCAAAAAACAAATCCCTCAATGCTCCTGGTATGCAATTTCCATTTCTCATTTAGAGTTTCCAAAGTGAAAATGAGAGGTGCTCAAAGAACAACGTGTAGCTCATAAGGTCTGTACTCATGAGTTTTGTACTGGCTTAATGACTGTCTTCCCAAAATGCATGTCATTCTCAGAACCTCAGAACCTCAGAATGTGGCCTTATACTAATACAGATGTAATCAGTTAAATTAAATGTGGTTACATTAGCATAGGATAAGCTTTACTAACTTGAATGATACCCTTACAGAAAAGATACAGATGGTTAGGCACCACAGGAGGTCACCACATGAATAAACACTAGAGCAATCCATCTGAAAACCAAAAACCCTAAGAATTGGTGATATCACCACAGAAGCTAGAGGCAAAGATTCTTCAGTCTCTCAAAGGAAGGGATGCCTTTTTAATACCTTTAACTTGAATTGAGATATCAGACCTGGGTATTTTGGGGCCCCTAATATATGGTATGCTGTTGTAGCACCTGTAGGATACTTAGTGTAAGCTCAAGGATTTAAAAATAATCCATACACACCATATCATTAAATTTCATATTTTTATTGAAGGCCCTTCCAAATAAGCAAAAAGTAGAGAAGACACTGTAGTAAAGAACACTGACTCTGAAATAAAGTGATTACACTCAAATTGCAGCTTTTCCCCTTACTAATCATGTAACTGCTATAACCAGCTGTATAACATCCTTTCCACTAATTTAAATCCAACTATTTATTTAACTTCCACTTACAAGTGCTCTGTAGTTTTTTTACTTGTAGAGATGCCAATTTGGTTGTTATGAGAATGTAGAAGAGTTATGAAATTTTTATAACAGTGTCTGACAGTAATAAGCATTTCTGCAAAAGTTACTTTTTTAATAAGATGAAATGGATAATAAAAGTGAAAGCCCTGCCAACCTTGTTCAATTTTTTCTGCCTCCCTAAAAATTTGAATAACTTTTTATTCAAAAAAAGTTTGACTTGTTTCATTACTAAATTGACTGTAAATTGAGAATATTGACTTATAGTACAAAGTCATGCCAACACACTAACATAGTGCAGGAGTTTCAAGTATTTTCTATGAAGGGTAAGAGAGTAAATACTTTAGGTTGATGGGCAATTACTAAATTCTGTTCCTGTTTTTGTACTGTAAAAGCAGCCACAGCCAACACATACATGAGTAAGTGTGGCTATATTCCAATAAAATCTTATTTGTGGGAAGTGAATTAGAATTTTACAAAATTTCCAACTGTTGTGAAATATTATTTTTCTTTTGATTTTAAAAATATAAAAAAATATTTTCAGTTCTTAGGCCAGATATACACAGGCAGCAAGACAGACTTGGTTAATGTAAGTCCAGTTTTATTTATTTTATTCAGTCCATTTTATTGTAAAAATATTGGATCACAGTTTGTTAAGCCCTCTTATATCTTAAAATGCAAAGATCTTAAATGCTACAGTGATTATAACTGTATATACTTAATCTTTTCTGGCTACAAAATAAAATCAAATAGTAGAACATCTATTTGAAGACTTTTTTTATATGTAAGTCAATGTGAGAGCAAATGATTCTACATAAGAAGTAAGAGTGGTGGGGCCAGCAAGATAGCTCAGTGGTCTAAAGTGCCTTCTTAAGCAAGCTTAGACAAAGCACAGGGACAGTGGTTCAATCTCCAGCGCCATATGCCACTCCAGTCCTGCTCCTAGGGGAAGCTGAGCAGGCCATAAAAAAAAAAAGTAAGAAGTGGAAACTAACTATTGAGTTTGTTAAAGTTATTCCCCACTGGTCACCATTTCACAGCACAGTGGTATGATTAAATGTCAGTCACATCTGTACACACTGAAGGACTTTTCATTTTAAAATTAACAGCCCTAGAGCCAACCAGGTAGTTCGGCAGACTAAAGCACCTGTTTAGGCAAGCTCAAAGACCAAGGTTCAATCCCCAAGCATCCTGTACCAGCCCTGCCCCCAGGTCTTGCTGAGACTGTGATTGAGACTGGGCTGGGTATGGTGGCACTCCCTTGTATTCCCAGTATTTGGAAGGCTAAAAACAGGAAGATCACTATGAGTCCAATCTGCACAGTGAAACCCTGTACACACTGTGCTAAATGCTTAAAACAAATAAATAAAGTTAACAGCCCTAAAAGAATTTATCATTCTAGTGTGACATTACCTATTCAACATGTTTTAGCCAATATGTGCTTACCTGGGAATCTAGGGAAAAAATTCCTTCCAATTAGATAGACAATAGTAAACTAATTTGATTTTTTTGGTAAATAATAGAAAACAAAAGATGAAATTCTATATAAAAATCAAATCATGAACTGCTACTTAATTTCAAAATGGATACAGCTTTGTGTTTTAGATATTACATCAATAGAATAAAAAAGGGGACAAGAAAAAGTATAATTTTTAAATTGTATGTTTAAGTCATTTGCAACTTCAGGACACAAAGTTACCCAAGGAGCCATATTTGTACTTCTTAGGCTTGTTTATGCTCCCTAGGCTTGATTGCTTTTTCTTAGAGGTCCAGCACCAAAAATCCCTTAAAGGTACTATTCCTTTATAAATTAACCTACTTGATAAGGGAAACAACCTTCATAGAGTTAATATGAAGGAAACAAATTTAAAGGAGCCACAGCATATTAATACATATATCCTATCCCTCCAGGGACTGCACTCTTAATTTCTGGGTGTGTCCATGTTTAACCTTGCCTACAAAGTCTGTCTATGCCTCGCCCTAACGGTTCCATAATTTTTTTTTTCCCCTGTAACATGAGTCAAGATCTGCTGGGCAGGGCAAGTTGATGTCCTCATCTTTTCTTTGGGAGATCATCTCAAAGCCTGTCCAGTGACAGCATCATTATTAAGAAAGAAAAGAGGGTATGTACAATCCATTTTCACTACTTAAATTCTGCATTTGTAAAATCACATATAGTATTTCACAAAAGTTTTATAACTCTAAAATTAATACATATCTTTCATAGTTATCCACTGTCACGCAGTCTCAAAATTTACATTGTGCAATGCACACATTCCCAGTTAAGGTCAAACAAGGCCAATTCTATGATTACTTGTTTAGTTTTCATACTGTAAGCAAGTATCATTTTCACAGTTTACTCAAGTGCTACATTTTTTGCATTTTTGTGCTTTTTCTTAGTGATTTTGTTGTTTACAATGGGCCCGGCAGTTTTGCCTCCTGACTATTTTTAATGTTATTGGTTGAATCAATGCACACAAAAACTGTGGACACGGGGCTGACAGCATTATTGTGAGTATTCTCCAGCACAGGATAAGCTTTCCCCCACAAGTAACCCTTCAATCTTGCAGTCTTAAAAAAAAAAAATTCCATGCATCTCAGTGTCACTAAATATAATGGCTTCAACTTGTCCCACAAAACACCTATATTTAAATTTAATCACAAATATGATAGTATTGCGAAGTGAGGCTTTTATAAAATGATCACATCATGAGGGTGGAATTCTCGTGGATAGGATTAGGCCCTTTTCAAAGGTCAGAATGTATTCTTGTTTTTCTTTTCCATTTGTCTTTTCCATCTCTTCCACCACATGAGAACACAGCATTCCCCCCAGATACAGAGACAAGGCAACATGTTGAGAGCAGAGAGCAGCCCTTAGCATATGCCAGGCCTGTCAGTTCTTTGATCTCACACTTCCCAGCCTCCAGAACCAGAAGAACTACATTTCTAGTATTTACAAATTACCTAGTCTGTAGTATATTGTTACAATAGTACAAATGGACTGGTATAACAACTAATATATCTGTCAATTCAGGACCGTATTTTCAACACAGAGGACATACAGTTGGAAAGAAATAAAGCATATATTTGCTTTAAAGTAAACTACCTAAACATGTATCACTCAACAACTAAGCTTTTTGATGCATTTAAATAACCCAACAAAAAAATTTTACCAAAATTCAGAAAAAAATGCTAAATAATAAAGCTTTCTTTATCGATGGCCATATAATTTTTCATATTTTTATGCATCTAAAAATCTTGGTAAAATTTTAGGAAGACTTAGCAGCCAAGAGAAGCTTTAATACTTTTTGTGTTAAATGCACACTTCCTATTTGAAATTTAACCTAAATATTAAAACTTGTATTATTATAACTTTAAAACAAATTTCTAATCATTCAGACATGAAGAAAGCATGTGAGTTCAGTAAACACAACACATGCTATAAATTTGTTTAATGTCAAAACAAGAGAAATATTCTATAAGATTTATTAACTTCCTTTTATTTTTCCTGGCACTACGGATTAAATCCAAAGCTTTGCCCTGAGCTAGATCTTCGGCCTATTTTTTGAAACTAAACTAAAACTTATGATCCTCCCGCCTCAGTCTCAGACAGCTGGGGTTACAGGCAGGTACCCTTGTTCCCATCTTATTAACCTCAATCACTGAGTACTTTATCTAATAAATTCACATTTCATTAAATATTTAATATTTCACATCCCTTGATAAACTTGAAAAAAAAGCACTTAGATGAAATAATCTCAAGCCATTGCTAAATCTTTAAGCCTCAGAATTATTATTAATACTAGATCTTACCAGGAAGTAGTACTTCTCAGGCTATGCTGGAAATAATTCTTTCTAAAAAATGTTTTGCTTATACCTGTGTTTTCCACAATGCTTATAGATTTCAAATTACTAATTACAAAAGTAAAATATATGATTTGTAGAAAAATCAAACAACACAAATTTTGAAGGCAGGCAGGCAGGGAGGGAGGGAGGGAGGGAGGGAGGGAGGGAGGGAAGAACCACTGGACAGATGGACAGGGGGTGCAGAGGGAAGGGAGCAAGCAAGGACAGAGGGAAGATAAGCCATTCAAAATCACAACACTTGAGTGCCTGGTTTGTTGGCACATGACTGTAATACCAGCACTCAGGTGACTGAAGCAGGAGGATTACAAGTTCAAAACCAGCCTGTGCAACACAATAAGTTCAAGGCCAGCCTAAACTACACAGTGATAGCCTGTCTCAAAAAAAAACAAAAATAAGAAAATATTTTTTAAAACCCAACACTTGGAGATAATTACAATTTACTTTTTGGTATCCTCTCTTATATATAATTCCTTCTCCCAAATAGATATATAGTCATACATACATACATACATACGGAAATATAAATAGGGTCATATATTACCTAGTCTATTCACTGAGCTTTGCATGGAAAATTCTCTTCACAAACATGACAATTTGATATGATCCATTTTTACTCCAGAACACTGTTCCAACTCCTTTCTTTAAATAAGTGCTATATTTGCTACATGAAAATGCTAAAATCATTGAAAAATGTTTGATAATGAAAATAAAGACACAGTGAAAACCTTCAATTCTTTTAGACATGTCTGGACAATTGTCTGGATATAAACTAGGAACTACAAACAATACTGCCACTCAGTGTGGGCATAGGAGTGAGGCTTTGTGCTAAATTTCATTACTTACAAAGCTCAAATCCAAATTTTACCATAGGCTACAAATGTTCACCATTAAGCAAAAATGTCAGCATCATGCAAACCCCATGATGGAAAAAGTTGCCCGGATGAAAGACATTTCCATTAATTTCTTTCTTCATGAAAAATGCGTACATACTTATATAGTATATAACACATAGTTAGCCCTTCTAATCTATAGGTTCAATCAACCACAGACTGAAAACATTTTTTAGAATTATCTTTGTACTGAACATGTAGACTATTTAATATCATAGCATAATAACTACATATACAAATTTGCATTGTCTTGTTAGGATAACTAATCTAGTGATGATTTAAAGTATATGGGTAGATATACATAAATTACATGCAAATAACCCATTTTATAAATGGACTTGAGTACCTTCAGATTTTGGTTTCTACAGGAGAAAACTAATTCCCTATAGAACAACTGTACAGAGACACACTATTTCATACAATTAGTGAGTCCAATCCCTCTACACATCAGTGGCAACTCCACAACTAGTTTTACAGAAGAAAACTGTTTGTACCAGGTATTTCCTCACCTAGGCATGAAAGAAAGGACACCCCTTACAGCTTCTCCATTATTTATATGCCATTATCTGGCTGGAACAGTGCTTCATCTAGAAGATCTTTGCTGGTAAATATTGGAATAGTGGCTAGGTCCTTCTCACGGCTTACAATAACAAAATAACCCTCAAGTTGAACAGCACCTTAAGACAATAAGATATAGAGCAAGGGAGGGAAATAGAAGAAAAGCACACACTGTTGTTCTGGCTTTGCTTACAGGAAGCAATATTTCCATTTGGTCTTAAGCAAAGCCTATAATTTCACCACCCTCATGGCAGCTGGAACTCCCTTTTAACTATCACAGCATCCAAGTAAAGACAGGTTTACTGAGTTTAAAAAAAAAAAAAAAAAAAAAAAACTAAAAGGGCTATTTTAATTTGCTTCCATGTGTAAAGGGGAATACTTTCATAGGACCCCATAATGATGTTCAGCGGGATATTACACTTCACCATATGGCTAATTTGCACAGCAGGCCCAAAGCAGGATTTTCTTTCATTAGAACTGCCCTAAGATGACTACAGAAACACGTGTAAAGAACAAACCCGAGGTGCCCCCTATTGCTTAAATCTAGAAACATTCAATTTGCAGATGTAAAAGCTCATTCAGAGAGTTCCATGGCAGGGTCATTCAAGAGTCATAGGGCTATTAGTCACAACTCCTCTTTAACTATACTAGGGCTTTGAAAAATGCCCAAATTTCAAGGGCCACACAGTGTCAAAACACTTAGGAAAATAAACTATGTAAAGAGGATAATTGTTCTGATAGATAATTTATCATCAAAAAATATTTTTTCCAAATGCCTTGATTCTTGATATCACTCAATTAGCCTACAAAATGAATCTACATAAACTTCTGACCCTTTTTTTAAAAAATGCAAAGGCAGTCTGATATTCTAGCAGAGTCCTGTTTATTTTTAAGATGACTCTTATAACCTGTGTTTGTCTTGGCATTTTCTTCTGCTATACCCAAACATAAACCACAGAAGAGCATCCCCTCCAGGGACTAACACAGTCTACAGAATTTAAAAACAGCAAAAGAAAGATATCTGATGTCCAATGATTACAGAGTAGTTGAGTCTGTGCTTTTGAAGAAAGTAAACAGTATGATTAACAATCTTGGCCTTTGTAATTAGCTTCCCCATCCCAACAAAGAGTGTTAATTTATTAAATATTTTAACAAAGAGTCTTTTATTATCAGATTCAATTCATCTGGCTCCTTTCATAGCATTACCAATTACAGCCAATAAAGCTTTAATTGATGAGCATTTTTTATAACCTTTGACCCACAATGATAAACAGTTGTACCTTAAAGTGAAAGGGTAAACCTCAAAGGGAATAGTGTCTTAATCATGCTTAGTAAACCAAACTACTTAAAATTACAACTTACCTGCTAGACTAGAACAAAAGCACAGATTTCCTCTATGAATAGGGTAATTGATCAGGGAAATATCTGAATTTCACTTTTAAGGTAAGTGCCTTATATTCAGAAAACCCTAACCCGAATAATCTGTATGTAACTGTGTACTTTATATGACTGTTACCTAAAGTATATGACTCAATTTGTAGACAAATAATGAAGCTTTATAAGACATGAATTTTAACATAAATTATCAAAATGCAAGTCATTGTACTATTTGTAGGTATATTATGATTTAAGCTATAACTCCCCACTCCAACCTTTTATTCAATGGTTCTTAACATATCAAAGATCACCAAAAGATAATACAAAACTAAAAAATTATATATCTGTAAAAATTTTGATGAAATTTTTATAGGAATTTCATTAAATCTGTGTATCAACTTAGGAAAAATTCTTAACTTTACTGAGAGTGATGACTTCCAATCCATGAATATTATGTCTCATCATTTACTCACAATGATTTTATACATCACCATTTTGTGGTTTTCACCATACAAATTCTGTAGTTTGTTTTAGATTTCTATCTAAGTATTCTGTATAAATAACAACAAAATAGCATATTTTAAATTTTGGTATCTTCACGTTTACCACTACTACACAAGAATACAACTGTGGTGGATTAACAAAATTCATACCAGGAGAAAAGGGTCATTGCTGGATGTTGTCTGGCAATGGCTTAAGAACCTTGGGAATGAATTTGGAAAGTCTTTGAGACACTAGCTGAAGACACAGCCCTATATACTGTAAGCTATGTAAGAGACTCTGATCAGAGCCTGGAAAATCAGTACTGGTGGAAAGGCTGCCAGTTATAATAAGGCTAGGAGGCTTCTACTGACAACTGCATTGGCTGCTGGATCCAAGGTGTGATGTGCTTTGGCACAAAGCTGGCCTGCACTTTGCTTGTTTAGAGATAATGCCTGAGTAATAGAAAATGTTCAATATAGTCTGCTGTTGGAATGGTGGTATGATTACTGTTGAGAGCTTATGGCCAGATCAGTGTTTGAAATTAAGAGTGAAGAGTCAGCAGAGTGATGTGCAGCATTCCACCAGAGGGAAGATTCCAGTGGAGCTGTCCATTTCAAGGATAGAGGAGAGTGTGGTTGTTCAGAAGGGACAAACAATGGAAAATGATTAGAGGCCTTTCACCAGAAGGAGTATTTCAAAATGCATGAGATTCCTGTTTTTATAGTGTTGCCATGCTCTGTTGATAGAAATTAATGAGAAGCAGGGATGGTGATTATAAGAGCTTTTTAAATATGATTTAAGGTTTTTTGTTTGTTTACTTTTTGTATTTCTGGCAGTATCAGGGATCAAACTCAGGACCTTGTGCTCGGCCAGGCAGGTGCTTATGCCACTGAGGTATACACTCAGCCCCTGATTTTAAATGTAGTTTCTAGAAATGTCTATAATTAGGCTACTTAGTCAAAACTTTAATCTTGATAACCTTTTCAATATTTTGCTTTTGGTGTGGGAATAAGGGAAGTACGAACTTGGGGCTAGGGATATAGCTTAGTGGCAAGATCTTGAGTTTGATTCCAGTACCAAAAAAAGAACTGTATATATGTATTTGTTAATGTATATATTAATTTGTATATATTAATGTAAGTCTGAATAGACCAAATATGTTACTGGTCACAAAGCTGCCACTAGAGACTCTAGTTTAAGAAAAATGTGTCTGGTTATTAAGTTGAACAGGGATGGACTGTGGTGGATTAAGTAATGCTCAACTTATAACACCCAGCTAAACTGAATCAATGCGGTGCTGGGTGTGGAAGGACCACCGGAGGATTGTTACCAACAGTATAAAAAAGAGAACTGGAGGAGAAGGTGGGAGCAATGCTGATTCTCCTAGAAAAGTTGATCGTGTTGGCTTTCCTGACATGAACTCAGTTGCTCTCAACTTGGATCCTCACTGTCACTGAGGATGGCTGCAGCTCTTCAGGGGAACACTGGCTTTTACCCTGAGCATCACTTCCTGGCTCCAGTGCAGATCCCCTCAGGCTGCTAGAACAGATCCTTCTTCCTGCTGGCACAGAATTTCTAGTTTTCACCACTGATCTCTGGGCTCTCCCGGGATAGATCCTTGAAATAGACCTGCATGATACATTGTCATGGGCTCAAGACAGCTATAGCTGGACTCGTGGAGGACATTGCCACGGGCTCTAAGTCTTCAGCTGGACTTGTATAGGATATTGTCATGTGATCCAGGCCCTGAGCTGAATTCTTTAGGTCTGAAGTGTATGGACAGATCTCCCCACTATTTTGCATTTGATTCTTTTGGTCAGTATTACAAATAGTCCTATAATCCTATAAATTATATGTTCTGTAGCAAATTGTTTCCCTGACTAAAAAATTTGGGCTTTTTATATTTTTCTTAACTTTGCTATGGTGAAGCCACTTTGCTCCACTTCTTCAGTATTAGCAGGGTTTCTATGGATTCCTTGGGATTATCAACAGAAGCAACCATGTTGTTTGAACACAGGGACAGTTCACATTTCCTCCATTCCAATCTACAGTCTGCCCCTTTATCTCCTCCTTTCGTCTCACCACTCAGTATTCCAGCATCATGTTGAATAAGAGTGGTGAAAGCAGGTATGTTTGCTTTGTTTATGATCTCAGAAGGGAACCATTCAGGTTTGAAGTTAGCTATAAGTTTTTGATGTGCTCTTTTTTTTTTTTTTTAACCAGAGGAAGTTCTGTTGTTCCTATTTTAAATATAACTAATGGGTTTAAATATAAACTGGTTTTAGATTTTGTCAAATACTTTTTAGAATCAATTGCTATGATCTTTTAATTTTTCTTACTTTACACATCTGCTTTACTTGGTCATATATTCTTTCTAAACATTCTTAATTTCTGCTTAACACTGTTATAAAATTTTGCATCTATCCTCATAAGGTATATTTGTGCATAACTTCATTTTTGTATTACCTTTGTTTTATTTTGCTGTCAGGGTCTTGCTTTCTAAAATAAATTGGAATGTTCCTTCCACCTCTATTCTCTGTAAGAGATTATGTAATATTGATATCAACTCTATAAATGTTTGGTATTATCTAGTGAAACCCTTCAAGAATAGAGATTTCCACAGTGAAATTTTATATTATCAATTTAATTTCTCTCACAGTCACAGGGTAATTCCAATGATCAAAGGCATACCAGAGACTAGTTTAAGAAAATGTGTCTGGTTATTAAGTTGACCAGCGATGGACTGCGGTGGATTAAGTAATGCTCAACTTGTAACACCCAGCTAAACTGAATCAGTGTGGTGCTGGGTGTGGAAGGACCACTGGAGGATTGGTACCAGCAGTATAAAAAAAGAGAACTGGTTGGCTATACAGGATATGAGATTTATGTATACAGAATTGTTCATATTCTTATTGTGTTTTTACATCTATTGACTCTATAGTAATATCTTTATTTTACTCTCAACATTGATAATTTCATCTTCTCTTTTTTCTTTGTTATGCTAGAGATTTGTCCATTTATAAGTCTTTTACAGAGAAAAATCTTTGTTTTCTCTATTGTTTTATTTCAGTTTCACCAACTTCTGTATTTTGTATTCTCTTTGTTTTGCTTGGTTTGAGGTTATTTTCCCTTTCTTTTTCTACACTCTTGAAGTAAAAGCTTACATTTTTTATGAGATCTTTCCTAATATAAATAATTTAATGCTATGCTATAAAGTTTACCTTCAACACTGCATTAAGTGTGCTCTACAACTTTTCATTTTCATTTAGTTCAGTGCATGATTTTATTTCCTTTGAGACTTCCTCTTTAAACCCAGGTATTATACAAAAGTTTAGCTTCAAGGTGGCTGGAGATTTTCACTTATATTTCTGTTATTGACTTATAGTTTGAGTCCAAAATTTCAAAATTTGCTGAGATACATTTTATGGTCCACAGTATGGTTTAACTTAGTGTATGTTTTGTGGATGCTTAAAAGAAATGTGCACATATTTCAGGACTGTTGAACACAGTATTCTATAAATATTTAGTTTATCATCTTGTTAAGTGTTCTGAGCTGACCTAGGAATTGTTAGGAGTTTTGAAATATTTAACAGTTACTGTGGACTTATCAGTTTCTCCTTTCAGTTCTTACACCATATATTTTGTAACTCTACTGTTCGGATTATACTCACTTAGAATTGCTATCTCATTTTAAGGAAATCACTCTTCATTATATGCAATACTTTCATCTCTGGCAATTTTCATTACTCTGATTCATTTGATATTAATACAGCCAATAATGATTTTCTTTGGTCAAGGTTTGCATAATAGATTTTTTTCCCATCCCATTTACTTTAAAACTGCTGGTATCATTACATTTGAAGTTATGTTCTTCAAAATTATGTAGAGAAAACATGGTTACAACTCTTTTTTCCCCCTAGTACTAGGAATCAAACTTTGAACTTTGTGCTTGCCAGGCAGACACTTAAGCAACTAAGCTATCTGCTATCTCCCTGGCCCTATACAACTCTTTTATTGAGAAAGGATCACCCTATATTGTCCCAGCTGGCTTCAAACTCATGGCAATCCTCCTCACTCAGTCTCCCTGCACACATCCCCATACCCCCAATAGTAGTATTTCTTAATCTACTCTGAAAATATGCTATTCAGGTACAGTCTAGAAAGTGAAAGAAGAAAAATGCCGTAAGTTTCAGTGTTAAATTCTATAGTATTTCATTTGCCTTAAATAAAAATCTATGCATGAGTAAATGTAAATAGAATATCACATTAGGTATTTTATGAAGAGAAAAAAATTACATTCATTAAAGACACTTGTACAATATAAGAATGATGTAGCGGGTTGATTTATTATTAGCTCTAAACTAAAAACAACCCATGCTCATCAGTATTTCTAAAAGGAGTACTACTGGTGCATGCTTATAACCCCAGCACTTTGGAGGCTGATCCAGTATAATCACCACTATTTTAAGTCCAACATGAGTTACATAAGTAAGTTCAAGGCCAACTTGCAATGCAGAGTGCATCCTGCCTCATAAAGGAAGACAGGGGCTCCTAGTACTTTACAAGTTAAGAAAAGACCAAAATATGCAACAACATGCATAAATATCAAGTATTTCAGATAAAATATTTCTATAATAAAGTATAAACATTCTACATATACACCAAAACGAGTGGCTCTTAACCTTTGAAAACTACCAATACTCACTTTAAAAATCCAAATAAAATAAGAATATGGCAAATTTTCCCAAGAAAACTAGCAAAAACAAACAAGACAATTCCCAGTATTGATGAGAATATAAATCTTTATGCCCAAACATTGTTTCTAAGGAATGTAAATGGGGCATTTCTGAGGAGTAAGTATAAAAACTTTAAACTATGTATGACTTTTAACTTACTTTAACAATTTACCTAAAGTATTGACCAGGGCCGGCCTGAATGATAGGCAGGATTTAAAAGTAGTTCCCAAGTTATGCAGTCCTGACACATGGAATGACTTGCCGCAGTGTGTTGCTTGAAACAAGATAACTGTAAAACCAATACTTTGTTGAACCTGAAATCACCTACTAGTTATAACTACAGATGTGGTAGCTGGCTATCAGATGATCTCCCAGTAAAATATCAAATATGCAACTCTAGGATTACAATGCACAGGAATTTTGCATCAGGAGACAGCTGCACCGTGGAATTTTTGTTCTTTTTCTGAATAGGACAGCCCTTAATGAAGTCTGATTCTAGAACACACAATAACCTGGCATTTGAAGAGCTACTTGGCAATACATGAAGGATGATCAACCCCACGACTAGTCCTGAATGACTTCAGCTCGCCTATTGGGAGCTGGCAGTGATCCTTTTAAAACAGCAGTATTTGCACCAGCCTGTCCTGTTCTGATTTTCTTAAGCCATATCCATAGTAAACATCAGCAAGCAAAGAGTAATATCTAATTAAAAAACTCCTGACAGGTCCAAAGCGACTTTGTATGATGACACATTGATAGAGTTCCTCAGAAGACAACAATTCCAATCTGTAGAGTGAACTATTACACATATTTTATCCATCTTCTCTCTCTACCCAGTCACTTTCCTAAGCCAAAATCAGTAGTTTACTAACTGCCTCTCTCTAGGTCTCAATATCTGAATTCCAAGTCTTTGCAAATATTAAAAGGTAGGGTTTGACTTATTTTCAACATCTTTTTAAAAAATTTCAAGAGCATTTAATTTTTTAAAAATGTATAACCTCAAACTTCAAGAATTGATGCAAAATTACACCAATCCATTTTTAGTAATATTCTCAGCAAGTACCATTATGTATAAAGCCCTATAAATTTAAGTGCACAACATTTGCCACTGCAAGAATAATATCAACAATACAGTAAAATAAATGATCACATAAGTGACAAGTAATATCAGGTTTGCATCTAACTTTGGCCAAGTATTAGCTCTGTGATCCAATGGGCAGATCAATCTTCAATTAAACATTGAAGTTTAATCCTCTCAACCATCAAATCAATATAAGCTACTCATTATAAAATCTGTGTATTACAGAATGGTATCATGATGCTTAAGTGAGATACAGTATTTGTGAGAGTGCTGTGGAAAAATACAAAGGACCTACATTTGAAAAGGCTCGGCATTTCAGAATGTGGGCTATACAGGCTACAGATGTTGGCTACACCATCAAGTACTGGTCATAACTAGTACTGACAAATGGAAAATAAAGAAAACTATCCTTTTTCATGAGTATTACAGCATTTGTTTTTTTCTACATGTCGAAGAAGAGATAAAGACTGAAACTTAAAACTTAAATCCTCTGTATTTACCATGTTCATAAAGAACATTTCACAGAGACCTCAAGAAATGAGTTATCTTAATTATACTAAAATAAGAGGGCTAGGGAGATAGCTCAGTAGAATAAATGCTTGCCTCACAAGCACAAGGTCCTGACTTAAATCCATGGTACCACAAAAAAAAAAACCCTAGCTATGCTTGAGGAGTCTCTTAAAACTTATATATATATGGAATATATATGGAATATATATGGAATATATATGGAATATATATGGAATGTATATGGAATATATATGGAATATATATGGAATATATATGGAATGTATATGGAATATATATGGAATATATATGGAATACATATGGAATATATATATTTTTTTTTCCATAACTGTAAAAATAAACAATGACTACCAATATTGATTAAGAGGTAGATAGAAGGTTTGAGGATTTGGAACAAGGGGCCTTATCCATTCTCAGGAAATTTTTATTA
>PVKA01031862.1:7588-25956 GCA_004027165.1 Ctenomys sociabilis | reverse complement strand
GTCTACAGGGTGTTCAGGGTCTCACTATTAGCTGAATCACTACGACTCGTACAGCCTCTCAAGTGCTGGAATTATAGGCCCTCCCCACCACGCTCAGTCTCAATTGCTGTCTCAGCATACCCTGGGAGCGGGGCCAGCATAGAAGGTCAATAATTTATATTTGATAGGATTGTCACAATGCAAAGTTAAGATTGGATTTAAGTGATGAAAACAGAAGCAGGAAAGACTGGGAGACTATTCCAATGCTGGATAAAAGGATATGGTGCTATGGACTGAGTTGGTAGCTTCAGCAATGTGAAGAATTAATCTGGTTATTATGGTTTGTGTCTAGTTGTCCCCCTAGAGCCTTATGCAGTCATGGGGAAGGCTTCTAGAGTTTGTGATTAATTCATAATCCACTGGGATTATGGGTGTGAGAACAACTCCTAGCCTGGGGCAGATAGACTAAATGCAACTTAAGGGAGACAGACTTGCTCTCTGCAGCCACTGTTGCTGCTGCTTCTCCATTTTGTTGCCCTCTGCCATGTTCCACTCTGCCTTGGAGCCTGTCCAGTATGGACTGAAACCTTCTTTGAGCTAAATAAATCTTTCCTTCCTTCATTTTGGGTGTTGGGTATTTGTCCCAGCAATGAGAGAAGAGTATCTGATGCATTGGTCTTGATACATCTTGAAGCATAAATTTATCACATTTTCTAATCTGTTCCATTGATTCTCAGGTCTATTTTGTTGCCAGTAGCATGCTGTTTTTATCATAGTAGCTTTGTAGTGTTATTTCAAGTCAGGAATTGTAATGCCTCATGCCTTACCTTTGTTGCCCATGATTGTCTTTGCTATTCTAGGTCTTTTCTGGTCCCAAGTAAATTTTAGGAAGGATTTTCTAGGTCTGGGAGGTATGTTGGTTGTATTTTGAGAGTGATTGCATGAAATCTGTACAGCAGTTTTGGGAGTATGGCCATCTTCACACTGTTGGTTCTTTCTATCCAAGAGCAGGGAATATCTTTCCATTTTCTGAAATCCTCTAAGATCTCTGTTTTCAGAGTACTATAATTTTCATTGAATAGAACTTTGATTTGTTTAGTTAGATGGATTCCAAAATATTTCATTTTCCATGGTGCTATTGTAAAAGATATTGTTTCTATAATTTCCTTCTCAGTGTGTTTGTTATCTGTGTAGAGAAATGCTACTGACTTTTGGGTACTGACTTCGTATCCTGTTATGCTACTGAATTTATGTATTAATCTAGTAGCTTCCTGGTGGAGTTTTTTGGGTATTCCACATAAAGTATCATGTCACCTGCAAATAGCGATATTTTAAGTTCTTCTTTACCTATTATTATTCCTTTTATTTCTGTCTTGTGGCTCTAAGTAATGATTCCAGAATTATATTGAATAGGAGTGGTGATAGAGGACATCTTTGTCTTGTAGAAGATCTGAGAGTAAAGATTTTAGTTTTTCTCCATGTAGCACTATGTTAGCCATTGGGTTGTCATACTTGGCTTTTATCTGATTGAATTAGAGGCCATCAATTCCCATTTTCTATAGGACTTTGAACATGAATAAGTATTGGACTTTGTCAAAAGCTTTTTCTGCATCAATTGAAATGATTGTGTGGTTTTTGGATTTGGCTGATATTGCTTATAGTGTATTACATTTATAGATTTCCAAATGTTGAACCATCCTCGCATCTCTGGAATGAATCCTACCTGGTCATGGTGTATGTTCTCCTTGATGATTTTCTGTATTCTATTTGCTAAGATTTTGTTGAGGATTTTTGTATCTATGTTCATGAGGGAGATTGGCCTGTAGTTCTCTTTTTTAGTTGCATCTTTCCTTGGTTTTGGTATCAGTATAATACTTGCCTCCAGGAATGATTTTGGTAGGATTGCTTCCTTTGCAGTTTCATTGAAGAGTTTCTGGAGTGTAGGGATTATATCTTCTATAAATTTCTTGTAGAATTCAGCTGTGAATCCATCAGGCCCTGGACTTTTCTTTGTCGGTAGGCTTTTTATTACGTTTCGAATTTCGTTGGCTGTTATTGGGTTATTGAGAGTTCTTATATCTTCTTGGTTCAGTTTTGGTAATTTGTACCTTTATAGGAATCTGTCCGTTTTCTCTATGTCTTCTATTGTGTGAGAATAAAGATTCTCAAAGTAGCTATTGATGAACTTCTAAATTTCCACTTGGAAAATTTTTCGTTCCTTATTGCTTGTATTTGAATTTTTTCTTTGCTCTTTTTGATAAGGGTAGCTAGGGGCTTATCAATTTTATTTAATCTTTCAAGGAACCAGATTTTTGATTCATTAATTCTTTGAACTGTTTTCTTCTCAATTGAATTAATTTTTGCTCTGATCTTTATGATTTCTTCCTATCTTTGGGTTTCTGGTTTGGTTTGCTCTTCCTTTTCTAGGTGTTGGAGGTGCACCATTGGTGTGTTTATTTGTTCCCATTTTGTTTTCCTGATGTGTGAGTTCACAGCTATGAATTTCCCTCTAAGAATTGCTTTCATCACATCCCATAAATTCCGGTAAGTTTTTGTTGAATTTCCAGTTTAATTTCATCTGTGACCCATTGATTGCTGAGTAGGATGTTGTTTAATTTCCATGTATTTAGCAGGTTTTTCTGGTTTCTTTGTCATTTATTTCCAGTTTCATTGCTCTATGGTTGGATAATATGCATGGGATAATTTCTGTTTTCTTGTATGTACTTAAGCATGACCTATGGACTAGTATGTGGTCTATTTTAGCAATGACCCGTGTGAAGCTGAAAAAAATGTATATTCAGCTTTGGTTGGGTGGAACACTTTGTACATGTCCACCAGGTCATTTGTTCCAAGCTCTGGTTCAGTTCTGCTACTTCTTTGCTAAGTTTTCATCTGCTAGACCTATCTTTTTGGGATAAGGACGTGTTAAGGTCTGTTAAAATTGTGGTCTTGGGTATTAGATTTTTCATATCCATTAAGATTTGTCTTATATGGTTGTGTACTATTGTGTTTAGTGCATGCATACTTATGAGTGTTACCTCTTCCTCTTGAATTTCCCCCTAACCAGTATATAGTGGCCTTCTTTATTTCATTTTATCCTTCTTGGTTTGAAGCTGAGACTCTGAGAACAGGGTTGCTACCCCTACTTTTTTCTGAGGTGCTGGGGCATGAAGTATTGCTTTCCATTCTTTGACTTTCAGTCTATGAATTTCTTTGAGTTAAAGTGTGCTTCCTGCGTACAGCATATTGTTGGATTTTGTTTCCTAATCCACTGTGCCAGTCTATTTCTTTTAATTGGTGAATTGAGTCCATTTACATTGATGGTTATAATTGAGGTGTATTGACTTATGATTTTCATGTTATTTACCTGCTATTGTTTACCCCTTTTTTCATGTGTTTTATTATTTGCCCTTTTTTGTGGGTTCTTCTGTTCTTGTTCATGGAGTTCTGATTATCTTGGTCCCTCTGTAGAACATCTTTAGTAGTCTATGTAGGGGTGGCTTTGTCGTCATAAAATTCTTTACTTTTTCTTTGTTATGGAAGTATTTCACTTCTCCAACAAATTTGAAAGAGAGTTTTGCAGGGTATAGTAGTCTGGGCTGGAATTTGTTTTCATAGAGGACTTGCAGTACTCTGCTCCATGCTCTTCTTGCCTTCATGGTTTGTGAAGAGATGTCTGCAATCATTCTGATGGGTTTAACTTTTTTTTTTTTTTTTTTTTTTTTTTGGGACCAAGGATTAAACTCAGGCCCTTGCACTTGCCAGGGAAGGGCTTATTCCACTGAGCCATCTCCCTGACCCCTGATGGGTTTTTTCTTAAATATGATGTTTCTTTTGTCTAGCAGCTTTCAGTATGTTGTTCTTGTGTTGGATTTCTGGGATCTTGAGTATTACATGTTTTGGTGTGTTTTGAAGTGGATTGATGTTCTTCGGATTTCTGTATGCTTCAGTTACCTGAATGTCACATTATTTCCCCATATTTGGGAAGTTTTCTGCTATTATTTCTGCCCATATTCTTTTTTTATCATATGTATTGACTCCTTTTATCTCATTGATGCCTATTAGTCTCACATTGTCCATCTTTGCATTGTCTTCCAGTTGTTGAATTATTTTTTCATGCATCCTAGTTGTTTTTAAGAGATCTTTTGTTACATTTTCACTAGCTGCAATGGCGCCTTCAACTCCATCTTCACTTTCACTCAAACGGTTTTGCAAATTTGTGATTGAGATTTTAAGTTCTTCTCTATTTCTTTGATTCTGCTTCTTGCCATCTATTTCTGTCCTATATTGCTTATTGAAGGATTCCATTGTTTTTCTGATGTCCTCTATTTTTTTTTTATTAGTGTGTTCTTGAGAAGTAGTTATTAATTCTTTTACTTCAGAGATTATTTCTAATCTGATGTCCTCTATCTGTTTCTGCATTTGATTCTTTACTTCACATGCTATTAATTCAGAGATTTCTTTTTTTATTTCAGTGGTTATTTCTGATCTGAGTTCCTCTATTCCTTTCTGAATTTGTTTGTTTACTTCACACCCTATTGATTCAGACATTTCAGCTGTGTGATTCCCAATTTCTTTTGTGCTAGTGTCCTCTGCACTTGTTCTGGGTGAGCTCGGGGCCTGAGCTTGCATTTTGCTCCTTCTCTTTGTCACTTTGTGTAGCACTGTCCTCTGACCCTTGGTGTAGAGCTTTGGTGCAGTTATACCTTTAGCACCTACTGAAATTCAGGTGCAGATATACAAAGTCTGAATTCATCCAGTTGCGCCTGGCTTGGGTCTGCCTGCGTGCTCAACTTTTTCCTACTGCAGCTCTTGGAAGTGAGCCTGCTGTACCCCTTTGGCAAGAAGTTCTACACCTGGTTTAGCTGGGTCATTTTGGCCCGTAGCCTCTCTGCAGAGACTTTAGCTATACAGTTTCACCTCAGGCCTGTGTGCCAGGCCTGGGCTGGGTCCGGAGTGACCCATCCAGCAAAGGGGAGTGTGGAAGCTTTCCCACACACTTGCCAGGCCTGGGCTTGGACCGTGTCTGAGGGGTCCTGAGAGCACAGCAGAAGTTCTCAGTCACATGATGGGCTTTGGCTGGTTCTGGAGGGGTTTGGAGGGTTCCCTGATGTTTTTAACTTTTGAAAAGATACCTATAATGGGAGTAGCTGGATAAAGGGGAATTTCTAGATTTAGCTGTTTGAACAATCCGATGCTGATTTCCACAGTGGTTCTATCAGTTTATATTCTTGCCAACAATGAAAAAGGGTTTATGGCCATCTTCATGATGTTGGTTCTTCCTATCCAGGAGCATGGAATATCTTTCCATTTTCTGAGATCCTCTATAATCTCTTTTCTTAGGGTGTTATAATTTTCTGTGAAAAGATCTTTGACTTCCTTGGTTAAGTGAATCCCATGGTATTTCATTTTCTGCGGTGCTATTGTGAAAGGTATTGTTTCTATAGTTTCCCTTTCAGTGTGTTTGTTATCTGTATAGAGGAATGCTATTGACTTCTGCATATTGATTTTGTATCCTGCTATGCTACTGAATTTCCCTATCAGTTCTAGTAGTTTCTTGGTGGAATTTTTGGGGTCTTCCAAGTAAAGTATCATGTTGTCTACAAATAGTGATAATTTAACTTTTTCTTTTCCTATTCTTATTCCCTTTATTTCTCCCTCTTTTCTAATGGCTGTTGCTAAGGATTCCAAGACTATATTGAATAGGAGGGGCGATAGAGGACATCCTTGTCTTGTACCTGATTTAAGAGTAAAATGTTTCAGTTTTTCCCCATTTAGGATTATATGAGCCTTTGGGTTGTCATAGATGGCTTTTATCAAGCTAAGATAGAGTCCATCTATTCCAATTTTCTGTAGGACCTTGAACATGAATGAGCTATGGTCGACAATTTCTTTGAATAACTCACTATGGTTGTAGAATGCTGGGCTGTGTTGGATTGTGGTGTCGAGTTCAAGCACCTAAATTAGTTGAATGTCAATGGAGTGCCCACTTTTGACAGGTGTAGACAGAGGAAGGGGTGTAGAAAGAAAAAATCATGATGTGTGTGTATAGACAGTACAGTTGGGATAGATAACGCTGTGCTTCTACATAATTCTATGAGAGGCAAGATCTGCACTAATGGTGGTTGGACAGGATATTATGTCAGCTTCTAGTACTACGGTCATCCACTAGGTAAATAATTATTGAATTTTTGATATAATTCAGGTATAAAAAATAAGATAAGTAAGCAGCTACACTCTTAATTCACTGATAAGAGTTATCTGCTAAAATAATATCTGTAAATATAATATCATGTATGCACCTTGTACAATACCAAAACGTTATGAAAACAGTTTGCAATGTATTAATTCATCGACTCTGTATGGTTAAGGTGTTTTGAAACTGTCTGATTGATGTTTGTATTTCAATTAAATAAAAAAAAAAAAGAAGGGTTCTGTTCTCCCCATGCTTTGCCAGCATTTGTTGTTGCTTGATTTCTTGATGGTAGCTATTCTTCTGGGCTGACATGGACTCTTAATGTTTTAATTTGCAGTTTTTGAATGACCAGTAATATTGAACATTTTTTCATGTTGCCTATTGGCCAATTATATTTCCTTATCTGAGAAGGTTATTTCAAATGCTCATTTTCAACACAGACTTTAAATGCAACACATAGTAACTGATTTTTAAAACTGGAGTTTCCCTGAAGGGCGTACATGGCCTTCTTCTCTGTACATACATATTTCAGTATCTTATCAATATTTACTTTCTTATTCACACACAGAGATTATTGTAATAGTAACATCAGTACTATAAAAGCAATGGAGTGAAAATCACTTCACTGATTTTCCTCTTGAGAATAGATCTTACCTTTTGTAGCACTAATGTTGATGAATTGCTGAAGCCTATAGACTACTGTCTAAGTATAACTGCTTAAAGCTCACAAAAATCAATAAAACCAAGTAAATTAAAATGGAATGTTAGGTTCATCACAAACATGCCTTGCTTCATTACAGGAATTCATTGTTAATATCAAAAGTGGTAAATGAGAAATGAGTGGCATTACATAAAATATATTCATATAATAATGTTCATATGCATATATAAGCAGGCCATACATGTATATAGTATAATTGCTGCCTGAGCTTCATTTATAGGTCTGACATAAATTATTTGAAACCTACTGCTCTCCTGTCCCACTTGGCTTCATTCAAACCTCTCCTCTCCATGTGGTTACTTGCCAGGTGCTGTTCCTGTTTTTCATCTCACTGGTCTCCACCCTAGCAGTGACACAGAGGCATTTCAATAAACTCACTCCCTTCAGGAATTAAGAGGGGATCTAATTTCTTTAACTAGCAAATTTACAACCTCCATGAGTAGGATTAAGAGATATTGCAGGACCTTAGTGCAGGCTCGGCCTCCTGTCCTGTGGTTCCTTCTTTCTTTCCTCTAGAATTCTTTGGCCCTCTTGTTGGAGGCTGTACCTCTCTGGGAATTCCTTTTTTTTTTTTTTGCAGAACATATTTATTGGGGGAAAAAAGCTTCTCTTCAAGAGAGGGACAAAAGGGGGACCCAAGCAGGTTGTTCTGGGAGGCTGTCTCTTCTGGAAATTTTTATAGAGTAATGTGGTGAGGCGAGTCTAAGTTGAAAAACATGAGGATTTGCTTAGGTGGGCATGAGGTAGGACAAAACTGGTCAACCAATGAGATTACAAACACCATTGCTTAAGTCAAATTGATTAAGTCCAGGAACAAATGAGGAAGCAAGTCATGTAGCAAGTGGGCATAAATACTATGGGTAGGGTCCAACTTTCTGTTGGAGTCACTACTCCTTTGACTCTTTGAAGATGATTAATACTTATTTAGAATATCAATCTTGGATGCCCATCCCTAGGGAAATATGTGGTTACATTTGTTATTCTTTTGCCTTGAGGTCTTGCCTGTAGCAGGGAGTGTCTACCTTTTCCAACATTGCAAGGTCACCTTGTCTTCCATATTGTCTCCTTGAGGGTCTGGCCCTGTCTGACTGCCTATAAGATTTTTTATCTAATTTATCTGCCTACAACATTCCACCTCTGAAGAAGTCACCTGAACTGCCATGAGGGAACAATGGGGGATGATTGCTCAGGTTTTTTCAGGCTGAAAGGGGTCGTGATTATTGACCGGCAGTCAGAGATACTCTCCAGAAGTTCACTCTAAAGGCCCTCAATAGACACTAGGCATTTTCATCTTGGGTAGGTATAATAGCTTTGAGTCTGGAGGAGACAAAGCCAAAGAAACAATTAACACGTATGGGCCAAATATCAACAGTATGATTATGAATATGGTTAGAAGGTTTTCACCAAGAAGACAGTAATGACTTCCCATAAAGATGAAAAAAGATAGGGTCTAGGGGACCTCAGCATCTTGCATGCCATTTATTTGATATCTAATATTTTGAATAGCTATTGAGACTTTAGCAGAAGGATCTGGAATGTAACAACTTTTGAAGTTTGTAATTGTAAAAAGACCAGTTAGAATATTTTGTAGGTCATTTAGCAGAGATCTCTTAAATGTGGGGTTTGATCACTTTTTTTTAATCTACCATGGCCATTGGATATTGTCTCAAACTGGCCAACTCTTATTATTGGGCGCACATGAATTGCCAGACTGAGTACTCTCCAGTTTGCAAGTGGGATGACCAGCTGGGTAATTAGTGACAAATCTGTGTGAACATCTATCAAAAGTCTAATGGGGTTTCCTTTATATCGGCAATGTGGGTTCCCTCAGGCTGGGGCAGAGAACTGTGACGTCATCAACCTGAAATTTCTTCTGATTCCATCATAAACTTTTTTTTTCTTTTTCTCTCTAGCAACTTTGGACTTTTTTTTTTTTTTTTTTCCCTAGAAATGTCCCTTCTCTCTGGATCCAGGAAGCATAACCTTTTCTGTTTCCCTCTGGGAATTCTTGAGTGATACATTTCTTCTCTGTCATGCAGTTTGGATTCACTTTTATAGCCCTGTCACCTGATGCACACCGAACCTAAACTCCATTAGTCTTTCCAGGCAGGGTTGTCTTGGTGGTTCTCTTCCCAAGAACAAATGGAACATGGGTTAAACAAGAGCCACACAGAGGTGGCTCTGATGTACACCTGGGATGTCAGCTGTCTACCAGGATGAAGAAGTATCTCATGAAAGACAGTGCAGGCTTCCATGCCTGTGTGCTGTAGGCTCCTCAGCATGGAAGACTGGCACTGGTGGCCTCTTCCCCAGGAGCATCCCTGAGACCTAATGCACCATGTGAGGGTTTGCCCCAAGCGTATGAGAGCAGTGCATTTGTGTATGTACTGTGCTGAGTGTTGCTCAGGCTGGTCACTTCAACCAGTTGATTCCTGTATTGAATACATTTGGTAACACTGCTATTTTTATATTTCTTGTTACAGGAAATAATAAAAATATGCAATTTTTGATTATCATATATTTAAATAATTGGACTGATAAATGGTTAAGAAGACACTATGACCATGTAATCATATATATATATATATATATATATATATAGTCTATTCTCAAGAGTAGGACCATAAGCCAAAAGAACAATCTGATATTCTTGAAATGACATTACAGTCTTCAACTCACTTAAATGTGGGAAAATTAGTCTGAAGTTTTAGTAAAAATGAGTCAAACCAATTGAATGCCCTTTATTTATTAATACGACATAGGGTTATGCAGTTTGGACTTGTAATGATCCTCTTGTCTCAACAACCCCAGCTCTGGGGTTACAGGTGTGCACCATCACACCAGGTTCCAGAGCCAGTTCAGCATGCAGTACCAGGGATCGAACTCAGGACCTTGTGCTTGCCAGGCAGGCACATATGCTGTGGAGCTCTCTCCCTAGCCCAGAAGCTCTTTATTTTATCAAGCTCTTTTTCTGCTTGCTTATTTAGTAGACACCAGTGTGCACACTGCAGACTCTGCCCTGTCACCATTCCAGAAGTCAGTTTGCACTATGGAGATTCAGTCTGGTTCTCTGTTCTTTTAGGAGACTCATATCAGCATCAGCCTAGTATGTTCTACGTGGTCATCCATGGACATAGTTGCCAGACCATGGCCATCATGTTCTTCTTTACTCTGTCCATACAGTGAATTATACCAATGGATTCTGAATGTTAGAACATCTTGGATTCCTGGGATACACTTGACAGCCACATTTGACTTTTCTATTTTTAGGATAAACTTGGAGAGTTTTTAACTAACTTTTGTAATATTTGCTGAAACTATTTTTATGTTCATGAGGGTTATTCTGTAATTTTCAAATAATATCTTTTTTGGATCTCATACAATAAACTAAATATGCCAAAGGATAATTGATATTATAAAAACTATAATTCTATTTGATTATTATTTTTAGAAGATGAAATGTTATTCAGATTTCTTATTTTGTGTGTGCTCTGGTCTTTACAGTCTTCTGTGGAGCTCTGTGCTCTCTGCCTGCATTCCGTTTTCTCTCGTCCATTAACCTCTTTTGGTTAAACTGAGCACTCCCTTTCAGCATGGGGACTAACAGGGCATGAGGATTAAGGCCTTTAGTTTTCATCTGTTTTTCTCTTCACTGTATATTTCTGAGTAAGTTCGGTTAGTAAATGTACCCTGGATGAAGGGCTAGCCTATCCTACTTCACCGTGACCTTAATTTATATTTTAGTTAGATTTGCAGTGACTCTATTTCCAACCAAGGTCACCTTTACGGACTTCAGGAATCAGGATTTGTACATAGCTTCTATCATGCCGACCTCATGGCAATGATACAATGGAATATGAAGATGCCATCTTCATTTTTCATCTGCTTGCCCCAGATATGAGCATCTTTAGGTTCTGCTCCAGTTTTCATAGTGTCTTATTATATTTATAGGGTTCCTTTGCAAAGCTAAGGCTTTAGTGAATTGGCAATTTGGAGAGTTGCAGAAACCTGTAAATAGAATAATATTTCATTATTTTTATTTCTTTTTTAAAAATGTATTTGATTGTTACAGGGTCTCACTATGCATCTCAGAACTCTAGTGATCCTCCTATTTTCAGCCTTCCCAGCACTTGGATTACAGGTGTGCATGCCTGGACTTCGTGGCAGGCTCAGCCTGCCCTGGGGAGGTGCTGCAGTAGCATGTGGTGCTGAGGATTGAACCCTGGTACCTGTGCTTGCCCAAGTTTGCCCAAGCAGGTGCTTTAGTCTGCTAAGCTATCTCGCTGGCCACTTTATTTTCATTTCTATTCATATGCTTTTTATCCTTTTCCATCTCAGTTGTTAGGAAATGTAATTCCTTTTCCTGTTGCTTTGGTGCTTGCACGTGTAGAAGGTATCGATTCTCCCCTGACGTCTCTTGCCACATTTTTAAAGCAGCAGAATGAGAAGGGCTTCATTTCATTTAAGTGAGTAGCAGTGTGCCAGCTCAAATTTTCCCATTTCTGAGTTTATAATTGTAATTTAACTCCATCTTCTGTTAGTAAAGACAGTAATTTTCTACTCATTTCTAAAAATTATGCTTTTATTTGATAAAGGATTGTCTGCCAAGAAGTCTTGAGATAGCCTAATAGAGCCTTCTGTCATGTTTGGGACAAATAAAAAAGGGTTTTTCTGTTTATAAAATAAAATTTTACTTTCATATGTTAATTTAACATTTTTTTAAATGCATTTGATACAGGGTCTACAGGGTCTCACTACACAGATCAGACTGGTAGTGATCATCCTCTTTTCAACCTCTCCAGCACTGGGATTACTGGCATATACCACCATACCCAGTCTTGGTGGCTGACTCAGCATGCCCGGAGGTGGGGTCAGCACAGCATGTGGTTCCAGGATGGAGACCCGGTCCCTGCACTTGCCTAAGCAGGCACTTAGCCTGCTGAGCTCTCTTACAGACCTAGTTTTCTGGGGAGTTTCAAAACTACATCTTCAATCTTGCTTATGGTACTTTTCCTGGAAGTGGATCTCTGTCTCTTTAACCTTTGCTAGTTTTATGATGCCCTGTTGTTTTGAGTCTTTCCTTTCTGTAAGTTGTCATAATGCCTGTCATTTGCACTTCTGTAGGTGGTAACTGGAAAGTTTGTATAATCACCAGCGACTTGCCGAATGCAGGGACCAGCTCACAGATTTATATTGTATTATACGGACCACAAAGAAGTTCTGCCCCCATATATCTCTATGGAACGGATGGGGCCCGATTTCAAGATGGCCAGGAAGACATCTTTAATGTAAGTAATAAAACTGAGTCTTGTTAGTAGAAGTGATCCAGCTAGTAGGTACTTTTAAGTGAGTTTGATTTATCAAATTGGGCTCTTTGTATTCTAATACTGTGTGCTCTGTAGAAGGCAATCAGAAGAAATTTGTGACCAATTCTGCTCAAGCCAATGTAAACAAATCTACCATATGGGAAGAGAAGCACTAAATGTTTTGTATGCCATTTTTGTATGGGTGGCTTTCTGGTTTTTCAGATAAGTTTATAGGTGATGTCAAAGGTGAACAAGGGGCTTGATCCCCTATGTGCTGTGCTGGCTCTATCCCCGGGGCATGCTGAGATGGTCACAAAGACTGGGTGTGGGGGTGCAATCATTAATCTTAGTGCTTGGGAGGCTGAAAACAGGAGGATCACTACCCTTCCATTCTGTGCAGGGAGACCCTGTAGACCTTGTACTAAAAATACAAGGAAAAAATGAAATTAAAAACAAAGGGGAAATAAAATTATAAGCAAGGAGAGCAAAGAAGTTATTATCATGTAATAACAAGTTGTTAGTTGCTATTATTACTTGTTACCAAGTTATATAGCTGTCCATTGCTGGGCAACTGAGATTAGGATCTAGAAAGAAACAGATAGTAAATATGAAGCAGAGAAGACTCATTTCATGCTGTTAAACTTGTCAGAAAAACTAGCAGTCAGTGATGAATAGGTCAAACAGCTAAACACAGATGCATAATAATATCTGGTGAATGACTGGATGCATGAAAGGATTGTTTTGAGCTGAGTGGACAGAATAAATCCATAAGAAAAGGACATTTATGTCTTTTGGTGTGTAGTTTATAGCAGCCTTTGGACTTGTTCCACAGATGTTGCAGGAGAGGCTGACCCATTTTTGCTAGCTTAGTGGGAACTACTCTTTCCATAGTTTTTATGAGTCAGGAAACACCTTTCTTGGTGGTTAGTATCAGTAAAAGTAAATGATGAAGACTTTGCCGTTATGTCTTGTGCATAAGAATTAACTTTAGCAATGACTATACCAAAAATACAGTAGTCAGGCTTGCTTTTGTTGTTACTGTTTTGCTGTTTAATGTCTTGTGTATACTTTCAATTAAAATTATGCATGGGTGGCTTATAGGGAAAAACAGTTTTGAGTTTTGTAATATGAAGTGTATACTTTTAAAAACTCATTCCCATTTCCTTCCCACATAGGAAACCATTTCCACAGTTTCCATAGCTTCTTTTTCATGAGTATTTTTATCACGTTTCAGTTTTTGTCATCTTGCCATCTCTTGCTTAAGCTCTGGCATGTATAGATGTGTCTTGGTGGTGGAGGTGTGTTGGCTTCAGTGCATTTAATAATTCTTTCCAAGTTTGACCATAGTTTAAATTTTTTTTAATGCATTTGGTACAGGGTCTGCAGGGTCTCACCATGTAGGTTGGGCTCATAGTGATTCTACTGTTTTCAGCCTCCCAAGAGCTGGGATTACAGGTGTGCACCAACACGCCCAGTTTCAATTGCTATCTCAATGCGCCCCGGGGGCGGGGCTGGCACAGCAGGCTAGGGATCAAGCCCCCAGCCCCTGCATCTGCCTAAACAGGCACTTTAATCCAATGAGCTCTCTGGCTGGCCTTAATAGTTTAATTTTTTATGATTCTTTTCTTTCTTTCTTTTTTTTTTTTTTTTTTTTTTTTGCAGAACTGGGGATTGAACTGAGGCCCTTGCACTTGCCAGGCAAGTGCTTATTCTACTGAGCTGTCTCCCAACCCATGATTATTTTCTTATAAGTATTCTTAGGCAAACTTTTGCTTTTTAATTCTCCTTTTCCTTTTGCCTTATACTTTTTATAGATCTTTCCTTGTGATAAAACACAAAAGGTTTATCATTTTCACACTTTTAAAGTACTATGCAATTCAGTGGCTATACTATATTAATAATACTCTTTAACCATTACTTTCAGAACATTTAAGCCTCCCCAAAAGAAGCTCCATTAAACAGACACTTTCCATTTCCTTTCCCTCCATTTTCTAGTAATATCTGAGGTTTTCTGCCTTTTTAATTTGAATGCTTTTATTTGTTCTTTTTAATGCATTGTTCTACCTAGAAAGCTTGTACAGTGTTTGCCTAAGTTACTTCTCCCTCATTGCTGGTATAAAATACCTGACACCTAGAATTAAGGAAGGAAAGCTTTATTTAGCTTGCAGTTAGTGGAGATTTCGGTCCATACTTGGCAGGCTTCAAGGCAGAGTGGCTCATGACAGAGGGCAGCAGTTCAAGGCAGAAGAAGACACCAAAAGCAACAAGAAAAAGAAAGCAGGCTTCTTTTCTTTCCTTGTATTATGTGCAGATTACCCATCCCAGGCAGGTGTAGCTCTCACACCCCTAATCCCTGCATTGGATCATGAATTAATCACAAACTCTCTGGGCCGCCCCAATGACTGCATGAGGCTTTGTGGGGATAATAAGACACAAACCCTAACAGTGCTGAATAGTGAAAACTGGTGTCCTTGCTTCTGGGATGGTGGGAAAGCTTTAAGTTTTTAATGCTGAATATGTCTTTTTCGTTTATGCATTTCTCTTTGCTTAGGAAATCCCTTTTATTTCTACATTTTAAAGTGTTTTTATCAGGCCTGAGACAGTGGCTGACTCCAGCGGCCTCCTGGATCCTGCCCCAAGCTCGCCCAGTGAGTGGGAATTTGCACGACTCACAAGGCTTCCTAGATCAGTGAGTGTGTGCAGACCCACCAAAGCCAAGGCCCGCCCACCTAGAGAGCGACCTGCCTGACACAGGTGGGCTGACTCTGGCAATTTTCCGGATCATCGCCCCAAAGCCAGCCAGAATAGTGGGAATTTTCATTACTTTCTCTGCATCCCAGTTCAGTTCGTGCTCATCTGACCAGGGAACCAACAGAGGGGAACCACAGGAGCTGCAGCAAAAAGGAACTGAACACAAGAGCTAGATCCAGGATAGGCATACCTGGATAATCTCAAACTTAATAGACTGGCACCTGAATCTCATAACAAGCTAAGGTTATAGCTACACCAAAGCTCCACACCAAAGGTCAAAGGTCAGTGCTATGCAAAATGACAAAGACAAGGGGAAAAATGCAATCCCAGACCTCGAATCCACCAGTAAGGGCAGAGGACACTAGCTCAGCTGTAATGAATGAATTAACAGATGCAGCAGCAAAGGAGCAACAGCAGAAAGGTATAGAGGAAATCAGATGAGAAGTAAATCCCCAAATTAAAAAAGAAATATCTGAATACATAGTATCTGAAATAAAGAATGAATTCCAGAAACATTGGGTGGAAAAACAATGCTCACCCAGAACAAGTGAAGAGAGCACTATTCTAGCTGAAACGTATGGATTAACAGCATCTGAAGCAAAGACACAACAGCAGAAAGGTCATGAGGAACTCAAAGCAGAAATAATTTCTGATATCAAAAAAGAATTCTTTGAAAAAAAAAGAATTCTTTGAAATCATAGCATCTGAAATACAGAAACAAGTTCAGAAATATACAGAGGAAACCCAACTTGGAAGAAACACTGCAGAAAAAGAATTAATAACTACCTGTAAAGAAGACATGGATAAAAAAATTGAGATCGGAAATATGATGGATTCCTTGAATGAGCAATACAGAAAAGAAATAGAACACATGAAACACAGTCAAAGAAATATAGAAGAACTAAAAATATCAATCACGAGCCTATAAAACCATCTGAGTGAAAGCGAAGACAGAATTTCAGATCTTGAAGACGCTGGTGTGGCTAGTGAAAAGGTGAGAAAGGATCTCTTAAAAACAATGAGAATGCAGGAAAAAAATAATCCGTCACCTGCAAGATGACGCCAGGATGAACAATGTGAGAATAATTGGTATCAACGAGAATGAAGGAGTCAATACAAATGACATAAAAACAATTTGGGGAGAAGTAATCGAAGAAAACTTCCCAAATATGATGAAACAATCCAACATTCAGGTCACCGAAGCATACAGAACACCAAATAACTTCAACCCAAGTAAAAACACATCCTGACATATAACAGTTAAGATTCCAGAAATCCAACACAAAAGTAACATACTGAAAGCTGCTAGAAAGAAGAAGCAGATCGCATTCAAAGGAAAACCCATCAGAATTACAGCCGATTTCTGTACACAAACAAGGCAAAGAGAGCATGGAGCAGAGTTCTTCAAGTCTTACATAAAAACAAATTCCAACCGATACTGTTATATCCTGCAAAACTCTCTTTCAAGTTTGATGGAGAAGTGAAATACTTCCATGACAAAGAACAACTAAAGAATTTCATGATGACAGAGCCATCCCTTCACAGGCTGCTGAAAGATGTTCTAGAGAGACTACAATGACCAGAACTCCATGAATGAGAATGGAAGGAACCCACTAAACAGGACAGTCAATTAAACACAGGATACAAAGGAGTAAACAACACCAGGGAAATATCATGAGAAACATAAGTCAACACATTTCAATTATAACCATCAATGTAAATGGACTCAATTAACCAATTAAGAGAAATAGACTGGCACAGGGCATTAGGAAACAAAATCCAACAATATGCTGTATACAAGAAACACACTTAACCCAAAAAGACATTCATAGGCTCAAAGTCAAAGGATGGAAAACAATACTACATGCCCCAGCACCTCAGAAAAAAGCAGGAGTAACAATTCTGTCCTCAGACAGTCTCAACTTCAAACCAAGAATAATGAAACGACACAAAGAAGGTCACTATATAGTGGTCAGGGGAAAAATTCAAGAGGAAGAGGTAACACTCATAAATATCTATGCACCAACCTAGTGTCTAAGAGCACAATCTTAACAGGAGATCTTAACACACCCTTATCTCAAAAAGATAGATCAACCAGACAAAAAATTACCAGGGAAGTAGCACAACTGAACCAGAGCTTGGAACAAATGGACCTGGTGGACATGTGCAGAGTGTTCCACTGAACCACAGCTGAATACACATTTTGTTCAGCTTCACATGGATCATTTTCCAAAATAGACCATATACTATTCCAGGGGTCATGCGTAAGCATATCAAGAAAATAGAAATTATCCCATGCATATTATCTGACCACAGTGCAATGAAACTGGAACTAAATGACAAAAGAAACCAGAAAAACCCACTAAATTCATGGAAACTAAACAACCCCCTACTCAGCAATCAATGGGTCACCGAAGAAATTAAGCAAGAAATTCAACAATATCTACAATTCAATGAAAATTCAAGCACAACTTAGTGGAATTTATGGGATGCAATGAAAGCAGTTCTTAGAGGGAAAATCATAGCTATGAACTCACACATTAGGAAAACAGAATGGGAACAAATTAGCACCCTAGTGTTGCACCTCTGACAATTAGAAAAAGAAGCGCAAATGAAACCCAGAGCGCAAAGATGGGAAGAAATCATAAAGAATAGAGCAGAAATTAATTCAGTTGAGATGAAGAAAACAGTTCAAAGAATCCACAAATCAAAAAGTTGTTTCTTTGAAAAGACTAAATAAAATTGATAAGCCTCTAGCCAACCTCATCAAAAGGAAGCAAGAGTAAATTCAAGTACATGCAATAAGGATTGAAAAGGGTGTAGTCACCACAGACCCAGTGGAAATTCAGAAGATCTTTGAGAATCTTTACGCTCACAGAATAGGAGATACAGAAGAAATGGACTGATTCCTCGAAAGGTACAAATTACCAACACTGAATCAAGAAGATATAACAACTCTCAATAAGTCAGTACAAGCCAGCGAAATATGAAACGTAATAAAAAGCCTACCAACAAAGAAAAGTCCAGGGCCTGATGGATTCACAGCTGAGTCCTATAAGAAATTTATAGAAGGTATAATCCCTACACTCCAGAAACTCTTCAGTGAAATTGAAAAGGAAGCAGTCCTCCCAAAATCATTTCTGGAGGCAAGTATAATACTGATTCCAAAACCAGGGAGAGACACAACCAAAAAGAGAACTACAGGCCAATCTCCCCCATGAACATAGACACAAAAATACTCAACAAAATCCTGGCAAATAGAATACAGCAAATCATCAAGAAGATCATACACCATGACCAGGTAGGATTCATCCCAGGGATGCAAGGATGGTTCAATATTCGAAAATCTATAAATGTAATACACTATATTAATAGACTGAAATCTAAAAACCACATGATCATCTCAATTGATGCA
>PVKA01031861.1:0-25846 GCA_004027165.1 Ctenomys sociabilis | reverse complement strand
ATAGGTTTAAAAATACAAAATAAATGGATAGAAAGCTAGGGTATGCCCTCAGAGAGTGGGAAAAAGAAGAAGAAGAATATTGTCTATGGTTTTAGAGACAAAGAACTGCATGAGCAAACAGTTCATGCAAGATTTCTGGTTTCTCTGGCGCTATCTCCAGAAGACCAGCTTCCCACTTATCTGTTTGCAAGCTGAAGGCGGAGGCGGGGTCCTAGGAGTGGGGCACCAGCAGTCAGAGTCCATACAATTGAATTAAAAAGCTTATTATTTATGGAAAAAAGATTCTTCCCAATCAATTCCTGTTAAGTTCCTTGTAAAATGAGCTTACAGAAAGTTTCTTTCTCATGAAGCGAAAATTCACTATACTTTTGGTACAAGCTATGTTGCTTTTTTCCTTCTTCTTCAGATGACAGATGGACATAACTGAATCTCCTAGTGAGTATACTTGCTCCAAGCGTGTAACAAACGCAAAAGTAATGAATGCAAGGCCCATAACAAATGCTGGAGCAGGGCCCACTCTGAGCCCAGGGGAATTCTCTGTGTAGAATCGCCACATGCCTCCAGTGCCTGCCAAGGTCATGCAGCCCACACTCCTCATTCCAGTGCTGGCATTTTTGCTCTGCCAGACTGTGGATCCCACATCCTAGGAGGCAACTGCTTTGCTGGGAGAATGCCCACGTTAGAGCCACTGGGAGTCAAACTGGGCACGCTGGAGGATTGAGAAACGCAAAGCGATGCAGCGGACAACAGAGAGGCTGCCCCACCGAAGAAGGACCGGTGCCTGGAGACTCTCATTATTATTCTTTTTAATGCCTTGAGTACAGGGTCCACAGCGTCTCACTATGTCGATTAGACTCATAGTGCTTCTTCTGTTTACAGCCTCCCAAGGGCTGGGACTGCAAGTGAGTGCCACCACGCCCTGTCTCTATTGACCTCTCTTTGCACCCCAGGAGCAGGGCACACACGGCATGCTGGGACGATCAAACCCCTGGCCCCTATGTCTGCCTAGGCAGGTGCTTTAATCCGCTGAGCTATTTGCCCAGCCAGTCATTATTATTTTAAATGAACACACACCCATTGCACTGTACCTTCTGCCCTGCGATCGCCTGGTGGTGCTCTTGGAAACTCTGCTGTATGTAACTCACTAATCTCCCGTTTTCCTCTTCTACTCTTGTAGCTGTTTCTTTCCATGGCATCTCGGATACTTTTGTCTTCTTGCTGGCACAAAATACCTGACACTCAAAATTAAGCAAGGAAAGCTTTATTTAGCTCACAGCTTGTGGATGTCTCAGTCCATAACCAGGTGGCTCCAAGGCATTGCCATGTGGCCGAGACCACAGTTCAATCGTGGCAGAAAACAGCAAAACTGCAAGTGCAAAGGGCAGAGTGATGGCTGAGGCCACAGAGACAGAAGAGACAAACTTCCCTCTCTTCTTTATAATGCATTCCATCTATCTGCCCCAGGGTGGGGCAGAAAGAGGAAAAAGGACCACACACACACTTAGTCCCAGCATTGGAACATGAATTAATCACAGACTCCAGCAGTCCACTCCAATGACTGCACGAGGCTTTGGAAGGACCCCTAGACAAACATACCATATGGTAAGCCAATGTTAAAGTCAGCAACTGTGTCAGTGAAGGACAGGACTCGGAGGGGTGGGGTTCAGGGCCTGCTGCTCTCTACCTAGCAGGGCTTTCCAGGTTCTATCATCTCCCTCAATGAATTATACGGATCACTTGGTCAGTGAATGTGAAAGATCAGCATTCATTTAGGGCAAGAAGAAAAAAAAGGCAAAAAGAAACACAAAGAAGTGCTGAAGGAGAAAACAGTGCTTAGAAGGGAAAAGATCTATCCTGCAAGCACAAGAATATCCCAGGACCAATGCTGCAGAAGTAGGAATCCTGTCACCATGGCCTTTTACATCTTCTTTCAGAGTTGATCCAGTTAGTCCCACTTGACCATGTGCTAGAAGACTGGCCTCAGGTGCTGGGCTTGGCCGGCAGTCAGGTCAGAGTCAGGGGTCAGGCTCAGCATGTTCCTGGGACAGAAGGCTGGTACCACGTGCAGGGCTGGACTTGAACTTGTGCCAGGCTTGGGAGCTGCTGCTCTGTGCCCATGGATACCAATTCTCTGCTGGTGGCAGTTGGTGCTCCTGCCACATTTTCCTGCCTCAGTGTCCTGCCCCACCCCACCCCAAGAGGCAAAAATCCCCATAATCCTTTTTGGGCCGCTGAGGGAGTTGAGGTCTCTGACTTCAGAAGGCTCCTTTCTGCTGAAAAAGGACCACGATCCCTACCTTCCTGGGTTATGTATTGACTACCATAGGGTGACGTGGGTCGCTCTCTGGGCTGAAACTTATAAAGCGTTAATGTCTATATATGAAGAACTTAACAGAAGAGAGGTTGTTGAACTAGTCAAGAGCCCATCCTTAAAGCAGAACCGTGGTCCTTCTTCTAAAGAGGAATCTCAGGTCCTCCGGTGACCCCATAGTCACAAGACTATTCCTTCACATGGTGTTCAAACATAGCATTTCATGAGAAGCTGATTTTATTCTAGAGTCATGAATCCAACTAAACATCTCTGCCACCTTCATTGCAACAGGTGTGGCAGGGATCACACCAAAAGGGTCCCTTTCATTTGGATTTTGATTGTTCCACAGCTGTCCCTTATTTCCAGAGTTGTTTTTTTTTTTTTTCAAGGAAAGCCAAGGAAAAATAGAAAACTTTATGATTTTCCAACAGAAAGCAATTATATACATCTCACCAAAATAGTTTTATACATTAAGTTAAATGTGGGTTAATATGCCTTCAGTTGCAAAATTTCAGAGATGGGCTGTGATTTTTCCTGATCAAAGTCAAGTCCAATAAGCAGCTCCATGTCGTGAACCCAGGCAATGCATGCTTTAAACCTTTCTTCAACCCAGATGTCTGCACTTTGATTCTCTGGCCAGCTCTCCATGTTGGTCGGAGTGGGAGGACATAGGGGCAGCAGGTCCAGGCTGCTGGGGCAGCTGTCATATGGAAAGCTGCAGTCCCTGCAGCTGCTGAGCAACATGAGGTAAAGCAGGTCGTGGCCATCCACGAATTCTCTAATTTCACTTGGATAATCAACATGGTCATCATAATTACAGTCTAATGTTGCTCCACTGGCCACATTTACTCCATTTCTCTCTGCTGCATATTTGGCAAGAAGAATACTATGAAAGTAGTCCTACATTTGTTTTTTAATTCTTCATACACTGGGACCAAATTACTCACAATTGAAGCACCATATTGACAATCAGCTGTTCTACTGTTCACGGCTCCATAGGTGCATCGTCAGCACTTTCCCAAACCCACTGATGTACTCTCTGTAGCACAGGAGACAGTGGTCCTGGTTCTCCTGAAGATCCTGGGCCTCCCAAATGGTAGGTTGGCTTTCATGCTTGCTGTTATTTCTTCCTGGGTGAGATTTAGCCTCTGATTCACACGCTCTAGTTGAGTGTTAGTGCAGCTGAGGCAGGTGCAGTCTAGGGTGTCCATGGGCAGTGAGGCCGTAAAACCACAAGCTGACAACTTGGCCACCTCCTCTGGATGGGATATCATAGAAAGCACTTTCAGAAGATGGTGCCAGCTACCATGGGTGCCATTGTTTGGTGCGAGCTGAGGGCAAAGATCACACATTAGATTATAGAGTTCAATGCTTTCAAATGGTTCAGTTTCCATTTTCTCTTTAAACTGGATCCATGTGCCAGAAAGATAGCGTCCATGCTTTTGAAGTTGTTGTCCTAACCATGGATGCAGCCACCACTCCAGGCGCTGTCTTTGTTCCTGACTTCCAGCCACTGTGGCTGCAGGAGCAGCAGAGGGAGGTTGGTGTGCATGTTCCTGGTGTGGCAGGTATTTGGGCAGTTCTGGCGCCAGGTAGGGCTTGAAGTGCTGCTGGAGTGTTGGGCACTGAAGACAGCAGGGTGCAGAGTACTCAGGCAAGACAATGAGAACTCGTAGGTATTTAAACTCTTTACCGACAGCTCACTAAGGACGTTTAAAAGGGATTTCCGCTCAGCTAATGAGACAGCAGTGTTAAACACGTGAGCAAGGTGCCCTGTTCTCTCGGCATGTTACTTTTCTTGTTGCAACAATAATTAGGTATGAAATAAAGTTTTACTTAAGTGCCAGCCCAATAGCTCAGCAGATTAAAGCGCCTGCAAGCAGGGATTACAGGCGCTCACCCCTTGCCCCTCCCCTGGGGTTCCAGTCCCTTCCAGGGCACCCCAGGAAGGGAATTGATACTGGGCGTGGTGGTGAGCACCTGTAATCCCAGCTCTTGGGAGGCAGTTAACAGGTGGATCACTATGAGTCTAATCTAGTAGTGATCGCCCTGTAGACCCTTCACTAAAAATACAAAAAATAAAAATAAAGTTTTATTTAAATCATGACTGGGTGTTTACTGATTTGTTCCAGAATATATATATGAAGCAAAATTTAAGTCTAAATTAGATATGAAAAACATATAAGATATCAATAGATATGGTAAAAAAAAATTAAGTCAGTTTAAGCTGACCAAAAATCCCTGATTTTGGACACAATTTATTTATTCATAATATAAAATGTTGTATATATAACAGAACTCCCAACCTCACACTTGCCAGGCAGGCACTGTGCCCTCCAGCTCTATCCCCAGCACTCTACTTATCTTTTAAGTAGTTACTGGTTTAGTTTTTGAAACCACATTCCTATCTGAAAAATTCCTGAATTCATCACAAATTAACAGAAAAAAAAGGGAAGGCAGTTATGTTCTGAGTCAAAGTCTTACTATGTAGTCCAGCTTGGCCTTCAATTCACTCTGGATATGAAGCTGGCCTAGAACTCATCACAATCTTCCGGCCTCAGCTCCCTAAATGCTAGGATTATAGGAATGTGCCACTACATCTGGGTAAAGTCTTATAGAAGTTTGTTTCTGTAATGATCAGTGCTGTTAACATAAAACATATGTTAGTCCTGTAAAATGCAAATCTGTTTAGATACCAGATATCAGTAGAAAAGAAAACAGGCAGTGAGAAAGAAATCTAAGAAGACACTTTCTCTCCTGACCTCTCTGAGAAACAACAGAAGTGAGTGTAGATGGCCGACCAAATAGCTCAGCAGATAAAAGCACCTGCATGCAGGCACAGAGGCCAGGGGTTCAATCCCCAGGTCTGCTGTGCTGGCCCTGCCCCCAGCGCATGCTGAGATGGCAATTGAGACTGGCATGGTGGCACAAGCCTGTAATCCCAGCTCTTGGAGGCTGTAAACAGGAGAATCACTGCGTCTGATCTAGTAGTGAGACCTTGAATACCCTGCAGACCCTTCCCTAAAAATATATAAAAAAGAAAAGGAGGCTTTGTCATCATCCCTGTAGGTGCACATTAGAACTCCCTTTAATTTCCAAAGACAGGCAAAGCATTTCTTAATGCAGTGTAGAAACGCTAATCTGAGGTACCCAGCCAACCAGCTTTGCTTTTCCAGAGTCTCAGGACAGAATGTCGTTGCGTGCCTCCTCCATGTGACCACCTTTCCTTTCCCAGGGCCATCTCACTTCCTCCTTGGCTCTTTGATCTGGCTCCTCACTGGTGACCTTGCTGCCTGTTCTCGTCTGTGTTGCTTTTCTCATTGATTTAGCCTGGCTGGACCTGAGAGCTCCGCTGTCTTCAGGTGTTCTACCTGCACCTCTGTACCCTGTGCGACAACCTTTCCACTTCCTATGATCCAGACGCTTGCCCGCCACACATGCTTTATGTTTGGGACTTAGATTTGTCTGTTTGCAGATTCCCTACCACTTCCATAGCCACTTGGCACCGATGGTACTGGAAGGGTGACATAATAATTACTTGCTATCATTTTGTGCACAGTGAGTTTTTAGTGCCGTTTGGACATTGAGACCATATCATAGGCTTTAGGATTTGAGAATTTCACAAGTGTACAGCCCATTGCTGATGGAGTGATGAAGGAAGTGTCCAGAAAATGAAGGTATAGTTGGGAGAAGGTACTGGATTTAAAAATTATTTACAAAATTAATACAGAGCCTTAGTTATCTAGTTTAATGTATTATCTAGTTTATAGTGTTCTTTATGTTGATTTTTTGCCATTTACAAATATAGAAAGAATGTCTTAAAATAAAGGTTTCTGAGGACTTGGTTTTGAGTATATTTTTTCCTCTTTGAGTGGCATTAAAGAAAATGGTTTCCAATAAAGTCTGTGACAAGATTGTCCAAGGTGGAAACTTCTGTGCTAACCAGGGTCCCAGAGACCGCTGAAGCTTTGAACTGCACAGGGAAAGCTGCACTATGACTCACGGTACAAGGCAGGCTCTGCTGCACTACTGGACCCTTAAAACCCAGCCTTAGAGGGCTAGAGAGATGGCTCAGTTGAATAAGCGCTTCCCTGGCAAGTGCAAGGGCCTGAGTTCAATCCCTGTCTCTGAAAAAAAAACAGCCTTGGACAAGTGCCTACCAGGTTAACTACAAGGTCCTGAGTATAATTCCCCAGTTAAAAAAAAAAAAAAAAAAAAAAAGTGAACATGAGAATAACTTTTCTGGTGAAGATATCTTAAAAGCAACATAAAATCATAAGCGATTTTGCACCAGTATCTTTGGGTTTCATTTTAAACCCCCTCTGGGACTGTGACGCCCGGAGCACAGCCTTAGCTCCTTCCCTCACCTTAGAGACGCCGCCTAGTGGGAATGCAGCCATGGTGCCTGACAGGAGCCTCTCCCAGCCTGTGCCTGGTGCAGGATTGTACTCTCTGACCCACTGTTGCCTCTTTCTTAAGAGGAAAGCGTCCCCATCCGGTGGCGAGTTTTTGAGTTACAGCCTTCTTTCTGAAGAGTTCAAGAATACGTAGGGATGCACGCGTCCAATTTCCCGCAGTGAGATTTTGTGCAATTTTTGACCTGGAGCCATTCCTGTGGCTTTTCTGTTCGCAGGATTCCATGTTCTCAGCAAATTGTGTGCAGCCAGGGATCCCAGAGAGCCCAGAAGGCATGCAACTGGAGGAGTTGCTCCAGAAGTCTCCAGTGATGGTGGCTTCAGAGATCAGTTCCTACCTCCATGGGATGAGGGCTGATTTAATAACAGGCCATCAATTTGGGGCCTGCAAAATGCAGACTTGTAGCCACATGGAACCTCTCCTCTAGTTTTTTTTCTTAAAATAGAATTCAAACTCCAGTTGGTTATGAGAATTGGTTAGGGTTCAACAACTGAAACTTTGGTTTTAACCCTGGGGTGGTACCACCCACAACCCAATGTGGTGTACAACCCTCAATGTGCCTGCACAGACCATTTAGAAAGGATCTCATGTAAGAGATAAGGTGGTAGAGGTGGAGCAGAGCTAGACTTAGGACTCCTTCCTCTCTTCCAACTCCCCCATAACCACTTTGAGTGTAGGCAGTGAGAGAAAGTGGTGGTGACAGCAAAGATGGAAGCACATGGCAGGCGCAGAGCACAACAGCTCCCTCAGTCTGGAGTTGACAGGCTCCTGGCCCACAGCTCCATGTGGATCAGCTGTGGCCTCTGTCCTGCTAGCCTGCAGTAAGCAGAGCATCTGTCAGGCAGGAGCTGCTGGGATGGTTTACTAGAGTGGGAAGCAGAAGTAGCTGACAGCCTGTGGTGGATGTACAGGATTCAGCAAAGTCTACTTCTATCCCCTCGCAGTCAACAACACATTCACAGTGGTAGACTAGAAGAGCTAGGACTGCCAGGTTGTGCTATTCTTGAAGGTTTGCCGTGAAGTCGGGCTAATGCAGACCTTCCACCAGGGTGAGTTGCTTAAGGTGTACATGGTCTCAGATCTTAGATGCCAATGTCATCACATATGTCTCAATGCAAGGATTAGAAGGAAATTTACAGAAGCAGGACCCACATTGCCTAGGCAGAATTCACAGCTACCTGCTCCAGTTGAAAAATCCCCATCCAAGAAAAAGCAGTCTTGAATCCTAGAAATGTGCCCCTTCCTCTAGAGCAAAGTAGCTTAAGGGAAAACCTCAGTGTCCTGTTGAACAGAAAAATTGCCTAGGACATCAATAGTAGAAGCAAAACAAATAGAGGACAAAAGTGAAGATACTTGTAGACAGCAACATATGGGAGATCTGGGCAGCCTCTGGGTCTGAGGGCATTGAGTGCGAGTCCTGACTTTCACTCCTTACTAAATAGGCAGATTTGTGAGTCTGTTTCCCTTCCTGGGCCTCTACTTTCTCACTGCTTGTGCTGGATTGACAATTGGTAGTCTATAGGGATACACTGGTTTCTTAGTGTGATCTGCTATACCCAGGGAGAGATGGCAACAGGAAAAAGGAAAAGACAGATAAGAAGACAAAGCCTGGGTTAGGTGGTAGCCCATCTGCCTAACTGGCAAGATGACCCCCTGAACAATAGTAAGAGCCTTTATTCATACTTTTACAAATTTGCAAGCCACAGACTTGCCTAGCAACCAACAACCCACAATGTCCAGGCAGGATGTTTTCTCAAGACTGAAGTAGCTTGACTGCTTTAGGCAATGAGGCCTCACTCTGACCTCTCACATAGGATCAATTGCAACTTCAGAGGCTCCCAGCATATCTCCCTTTTTCATTCTGTTGTGTGGAAGATAGATATTCCATTACAATTGGAAAAGCTGTACTTGGAGAACTCTGTAGAAGACCTTTTCATTCTTGATGTCAGTCCAAAGATTTTTAGTATTTGTGTTCATTAGTTTGACCCTATATAGTCTGATAGTTCATAAAAGTAGTGAGTTGCCAGTACAGCTGGCTATGGTTAGAAGTTGTTAGTGATTTGAACCTTTTATAGTTTAGTATATTATCATATTACTTTTTACGTTTGGTGGTTTTTCTGCTGGCTGGTTAAGACCAAGTTAAGGCAAGACACTTAAAAACACAAATTTAACTTCTGCTATCTGACAAGGTCAGTTATATCTCCTTAGTATTTTCCTTGGAACTATGTGCAGCACCTCTTAGATCTTCTGTCAGTGTCAGCCATCTAGATGAGTTATGGCCATTGCTTGACCAGTTTGCTTTCTGTGAAAGCTTAAGAGATATTTTCTTTCCAGGGGACTCTCCTTAGGCACATGCTACATCATTGAGCACTCCTTTGTAGTAGCATAATCTCCTTGATCAGAAAATTAGGGACACAACTGAGTTACAGGATGTCACAGCAGAGGTTCTCTTGTCCTGAGTCCTCACTGACCTTGGAGAGCTAGGGCCAAAATATGGGCTATCCTTTTAGCCCATTTATCACTCTAATTTTGATCTCCAAACTTCACTTGTTAAACATCCAGAAGAAAAGCTTAATGACATTACCCTGTAATGGAGGCTATGAGCTTAATATTACCATCAATCTGAATATCACACACCTTTGACATAAACTGGAACTGTTATTTTCTATACATGATCTTAGCCAAAAGGTTGAGAAGTGATAGGAACTGTTATTTTCTAACAACCATGGGTATTCTAATATTTAAATCCCTATAGAATGTTAAAAGAGAAAAATTACATATTTTTACACAGAAATTTAAAAATCAAAACCATATATAGTATTGCAGCAAGACAATGACATTTTGTGACATTTAAATTTTTGTTTTGACATAATACTTTTAAGCAACCATTTCTATCTACTACATAAGAAACTTTCACCTAATTAGTCATTCTTAAGTGGGCTATACATTATAAGTTTTAAAGGCAGATGTTTGAATCTGAGAAAAGTCTTATCACAATAAGCAATCTTTGCTTTACATTTTAGAAGCCCTGTATACTTGGAATCATGAATGCACTTAATACAGCATGAGATTAACAACAAATTACCATACACATATGAAAAACTTTGCTTCTTAATTTAGCTTCATACCAAAAGCATCTCTTAAGAGAAAACCTTATTGTAATTTTTTATGAAAAACTTTACCTTTTAAACCATCTGGCAACTTAGGAAATAGCATGCTTTTAAGTCTATAACCCAAATTGTACTATGAACAAATGATCAAAAAAGGAAAAAAGGAGTATCTGTTCACAGAATGATGCACAAACACCTAAACAAATGCACAGAACAAACATCTTTACATAATCAGAGTGCACTCAAATATACTCCTGGCCAAGTTAAATTATGGTAATTCTATTACGATTTTTAGATTTTCTTATTTGTCAATTGGCAGAGATCTCTTACCAGAAAAAGTTGGAATAAAATCTTTTAACTGTAATTAATTTGCATTTTATACTTTGGGTTTTTTTTCTTAATACTAGTAAAATTTAGCTCAGTTGTTTTTATATATTTTATCATCTATTTAGACCTTAGGTTTCCATTTGGTCATTCCTTCAATAGACACCAGATTAGAATTAAGTCTCATAGTTGTTAAGTTCTCCATATCTGGCTTCATGGTACAGCCTGATAGCATGCTCTCATACCCAAATAGGCCTTTCAGCATTCTCTGGAAAAGCACAAGCATACCTTCTGCCTCAGTAGTGGACTGAGACCCTTCTGTTGTCCAGTATGGAGATTTCTCCAAAGGACCTTTCCTAGCCTTTTTTTCTCCTACCTGATGAAACTGTCTTTCTGCTGCTATACTTCCATTTTTGTAAAATTTTAAGAATTTTTTTTTGCAAAAATACACATTTTTTATTAGTCCATGTTTTCAGTGCACAATGGTTACATTCACAGGGAGTTGGTGCACACACTCAACACAGCTTAATTCTTTTTTTACATCTCTTAATCCTCCCATTCCTCCCAAGTCTTTCCAACACTCAATCCCTGTCCCATTTGCAGAAGCTCTATCTCCCTTTTTCCCCCCCTCAATTCTTTTTTTCCTATCCCCTTTCCTTCAGGGTAGAATAGCCATAGATGAGTTCTTTATGTATTTTAGATGTTATTCCTTTCTGAGGAATAGCTTGCAATTTTTCCCCCATTTTATAGGTTGTCTTTTCACTCTGTTGACTATTTCCTTTGATGTGCAAAAGCTTTTTAATTTGAAATGGTCCCATTTATTCATTCTAGGCATATTTCTTGAGAAACGAGTTCTGTTCAGAAAGTCCATGCCTACATATGTGTCATTAAAGTTTTACCTATTTTATATTAGCAGCTTAAGCTTTTCCATTCTAAGATTTATGCCTTTAGTCCATTTTGTTATTTTTTAGTTTAGTACTTGGCGAGAGATACAGGTATGTGTATAGCCAGTTTTCCCAGCACTATTTGTTAAAGAGGCTAGCTTTCCTTTAGCATGTTTTTGGCACCTTTGTCAAAGAGCAAATAGCTGAATGTGCCCGGAGTTATAGCCAAAGGAATTGGCTCTAGAGATTTGTCAAAAGGAAAAATTGGAGACTATTCTTGATGCCTCCTTGTACCTGCCTCAACTCCTGTTTCTCTTGGCTGTATCAGGCCCTGTCTTACAAACTGTTTAACTAAGTATGTTCAAAAAATCCAGACCATCAAGTTAATGGTGCTGAGATCTAACTATCAACCTCTCATGCTCCCTGGAAAATTTATAACAACTTGGGGGTTTTATCTCAATCAGTGATTTGATTCCTGGGGCTGGAGAGATGGCTCGGTATAATAAGCGCTTGCCTGGCAAGTGCAAGGCCCTGAGTTCGATCCCCAGTCCCACAAAAAAAAAAAAAAAAAAAAAAAAAAAAAAAAGATTTGATTCCCAGATAAAACCAGTGGGGAGTGTAATGGGTCAACTCACATTTTAGGCTATAAATGTAAATCTTGTGCTTTCTGTTATAAATATATACTCACCACTGTTGTAGGTTATTTAGTAAATAGGGCTATTTCTTGCTATTTGCTAGATAAAATTCCTATCTCACTAATTCCTGTCAACAAAGTTAGCTTACAGAGATGACTTCAAAAGGAAATTAAATGTGCTTTAACTTCTTGGTTATACAAGACTGCATGCAAGTACGCAGGTGCAAGATATCCAGAAACTAAAAGAAAACCCCAGGAAATTTAGTTTGAGTAGTGGTTACACAGACCCTGAAAGCATTGTTTTGTGCCAGACAATAAATTTGTTTATCAAACAGAATGTGGTTCCATGTTTTAAAAGCCCCCCATTCCTGGGCTAGCCGCCTTTCAGTCTTCTCCTGCATGAGAGTTAACCGTGGGCCCTGAGCTCAGTAATAAATGGCTTTCAAAAAAAAAAAAAGAATTGTTCATGGAGGTGTAACAGTGTCAGTCCAAATGATACCCATGTTCTGAATCAACAGGTCAAATCCACAGAAGAAAAATTTCTTTTTAATTCATAATGCTGGTTGTTTACTTCTTTCTTTCTTGTTTCTTTTGTTAACTTGGTCTTCTGCTCGGATGGCAGATGGAACAAATGGGTTCTGAGGGTGATGGTCGGGGGTCATAGCCACTTCTTATCAGCTGGAACTGCCAGTGTGACCATGTGGGATTGGCCAGTCGTCCAGGCACATTATCCAGAACAGCAAACCTTGAGCCATTTCAGAGGTCATGGCCAAGATCAATCCAAGCCTGAACATAAGAGATCTGGTCAAGGTGTCCCAGATTTCTGAAGATGACTCTCTGGACATGGGGAAGCTCTGGATCTCGAGTCCCGCACACTCTCCAAAACCTTGGTAGCACATGGTCACCGGGGCCTTGTTCGAACAACCAGAGGGCAAATTTTAAGAATTTAATAATGTATATTGATAAGTTAAGGAGAGATTGATTCCCTCTTTTGCTTTTGTAACTGAATTTTGACTGTACGGTGAAAAACATGTATCTGATATTTTAGAAGAGGAAGCCATATATAGCCTCCCTTAACCTAACATGACCTACCTGTGAAAAAAAAGCACATTAAATTACCTTATCTAAAAGATAATGACAGTTGATAACACCACAGAAATTAGCCCAAGATCTAAGTGGAACCAGTTAATATTGTTATGAGATCTCAATATAGAAACCAGATCAGAATCCAGTATTAAAATTTATGAGCCTTTTATTACCAGGCCCAGGACTGCTTGACCCTACTCATGCAGGACAGGACAAACAGCGAGGAGCTTTAGAAATATAGAGGTTTTAAAACTAGAAACCACACTCCTCGATCCCGCCCACACTCGCCCAGCCCAAGAGTCCGGCCTGAGACAGCGCAGCTGACTCTGCCACCTTCCTGGATCCTGCCCGCGTCACCCAGCCTGAGAGATGGGCCCCAGACAGCAGCTGACTCGGCAGCCTCCTGGATCCCGCCCCAAGCTCTCCCAGTGAGTGGGAATTTGCACAACTCACAAGGCTTCCCAGATCAGTGAGTGTGTGCAGACTCACCAAAGGCCAGGCCCACCCACCTAGAGAGCGACTTGCCTGACACAGGAGGGCTGACTCCAGCAATTTTCCGGCTCCTCACCCCAAAGCCAGCCAAGACAGTGGGAATTTTCATTACTTGCTCTGCATCCCAGTTTGGTTCATGCTCGCCTGACCAGGGAAGCAACAGAGGGGAACCACAGGAGCTGCAGCAAAAAGGAACTGAACACAACAGCTAGATCCAGGACAGGCATACCTGGATAATCTCAAACCTAATAGACTGGCACCTGAATCTCATAACAAGCTAAGGTTATAGCTGCACCAAAGCTCTACACCAAAGGTCAAAGGTCAGTGCTATACAAAACGACAAAGACAAGGGGAAAAACGCAATCCCAGACCTTGAGTCCCCCAGTAAGGGCAGAGGACACTAGCTCAGCTGTAATGAATGAACTAACAGATACAGCAGCAAAGGAACAACATCAGAAAGGTATAGAGGAAATCAGACGAGAATTCCCCAAATTAAAAAAGAAATATCTGAATACATAGTATCTGAAATAAAGAATCAATTCCAGAAACATTGGGCGGAAAAACAATGCTCACCTAGAACAAATGCAGAGAGCACTATTCCAGCTGAAACGTACGAATTAACAGCATCTGAAGCAAAGACACAACAGCAGAAAGGTCATGAGGAACTCAAAGCAGAAATAATTTCTGAAATCAAAAAAAAATTCTTTGAAGAAAATAATTCTTTGAAATCATAGCATCTGAAATACAGAAACAAGTCCAGAAATACACAGAGGAAACCCAACTTGGAAGAAACACTGCAGAAAAAGAATTAATAACTACCTCTAAAGAAGACATGGATTAAAAAATTGAGATCAGAAATATGATGGATTCCTTGAATGAGCAATACAGAAAAGAAATAGAACTCATGAAACAGAGTCAAAGAGATATAGAAGAACTAAAAATATCAATCATGAGTCCACAAAACCATTTGAGTGAAAGTGAAGACAGAGTTTCAGATCTTGAAGACGCCAGTGCGGCTAGTGAAAAGATGAGAAAAGATCTCTTAAAAACAACGAGAATGCAGGAAAAAATAATCCATCACCTGCAAGATGATGCCAGGATGAACAATGTGAGAATAATTGGTATCAACAAGAATGAAGGAGTCAATACAAATGACATAAAAAGAATTTGGGGAGAAGTAATCACAGAAAACTTCCCAAATATGAGGAAGCAATCCAATATTCAGGTCACTGAAGCATACAGAATACCAAATAACTTCAACCCAAGTAGAAACACACTGAGACATATAATAGTTAAGAGCCCAGAAATCCAACACAAAAGTAATATACTGAAAGCTGATAGAGAAAAGAAGCAGATCACATTCAAAGGAAAACCCATCAGAATTACAGCTGACTTCTCTACACAAACACTGAAGGCAAAGAGAGAATGAAGCAGAGTTCTTCAAGTCCTACATGAAAACAAATTATAGCCCAGACTATTATATCCTGAAAAACTCTCTTTCAAGTTTGATGGAGAAGTGAAATACTTCCATGACAAAGAACAACTAAAGAATTTCATGATGACAAAGCCATCCCTTCACAGGCTGCTGAAAGATGTTCTAGAGAGAGACCACAATGACCAGAACTCCATGAATGAGAATGGAAGGAACCCACTAAACAGGACAGATAATTAAACACAGGATACAAAAGAGTAAACAACACCAGGTAAATATCATGACAAACATAAGTCAGCACATTTCAATTATAACTGTCAATGTAAATGGACTCAATTCTCCAATTAAGAGAAATAGACTGGGACAGTGGATTAGGAAACAAAATCCAACAATATGCTGTATACATGAAACACACTTAACTCAAAGGATGGAAAACAATGCTACATGCCCCAGCACCTCAGGAAAAAGCGGGAGTAGCAATTCTGTTCTCAGACAGTCTCAACTTCAAACCAAGAATGATCAAATGACACAAAGAAGGCCACTATATATTGGTCAGGGGAAAAATTCAAGAGCAAGAGGAAACACTCATAAATATCTATGCACCAAAAACACAGGAGCACCCAACTATGTAAGACAAATCTTAATAGACATGAAAAACCTAATGTCTAAAAACACAATCTTAACAGGAGACCTTAACACACCCTTATCTCAAAAAGATAGATCAACCAGACAAAAAATTAGCATGGAAGTAGCAGAACTGAACCAGACCTTGGAACAAATGGACCTGATGGACAAATGCAAAGTGTTCCACCCAACCACAGCTGAATACACATTTTTTTTTAGCTGCACGCAGGTCATTTTCCAAAATAGACCACATACTAGTCCAGAGGTCATGTGTAAGTATATGCAAGAAAATAGAAATTATCCCATGCATATTATCTGACCACAGTGCAATGAAACTGGAAATAAATGACAAAAGAAACCAGAAAAAGAAAAAGAAAAAAAAAAAGAAAGAAAGAAACCAGAAAAACCCGCTAAATTCATGGAAACTAAACAACGCCCTACTCAGCAATCAATGGGTCACAGGAGAAATTAAACAAGAAATTCAACAATACCTACAATTCAATGAAAATTCAAGTACAACTTACCAGAATTTATGGGATGCGATGAAAGCAGTTCTCAGAGGGAAAATCATAGCTATGAACTCACACATTAGCAAAACAGAATGGGAAGAAATAGAAACCCTAATGTTGCACCTCCGACAACTAGAAAGAGAAAAGCAAACAAAACCCAGAGCACAAAGATGGGAAGAAATCATAAAGACTAGAGCAGAAATTAATTCAATTGAGATGAAGAAAACAGTTCAAAGAATCTACAAATCAAAAAGTTGGTTCTTGGAGTCGGCAACGCGGAGCAACGCGGAGCTACCAGATCGGCCGGAGATGAGGTGGAAGAGACACTGAAGCGAGCGACTTCAGAGCCAGAAAGGAGTGCAAGGAATCATTGTGGTGAACACAGAAGGCATTCCCATCAAGAGCACCATGGACAATCCCAGCACCACACAGTATGCCAACCTTATGCACAACTTCATCTTGAAGGCGCAGAGCACAGTGCGTGAAATTGACCCCCAGAATGACCTCACTTTCCTCCGAATTCGCTCCAAGAAAAATGAAATAATGGTCACACCAGATAAAGACTACTTCCTGATCGTGATTCAGAACCCAACTGAATAAGCCACTCCCTTGACTCCCTTTGTCATCCCTTAATTTAACACCCCCAAGAAGAACAGCGTTAATCATGTCAAGCAGCTGGCTGCCTTGGAAGCCCTCCCAGCTGGGGGTCGCTGCACTTCAGCTGCACCAGGCTCCTCGCAGCTCCCCTTGCTGCCAGGTTGTGTGCGGAGCAGGAGCTGCAGAGAAGCCTGCGCCCAGCTTCCTTCCGCCCTTCAGTTCCCTTTGTCGCCCTTGGGAAAGGCTGTTTTTCTTTCAACTAAAAATAACCAAAACACACACACACACACACACACACACACAAAAAAAAAAAAAGTTGGTTCTTTGAAAAATGAAATAAAGTTGATAAGCCTCTAGCCAACCTCATCAAAAAGAGGCAAGAGAAAATTCAAGAACAAGCAAGATGGAATGAAAAGGGTGAAATCACCACAGACCCAGTGGAAATTTACTTTGAGAATCTTTATGCTCACAGAATAGAAGACACAGAAGAAATGCACAGATTCCTCAAAAGGTACAAATTACCAAAACTGAATCAAGAAGATATAACAACTCTATATAAGCCAATAACAGCCAACGAAATACGAAATGTAATAAAAAACCTACCGACAAAGAAAAGTCCAGGTCCCGATGGATTCACAGCTGAATTCTACAAGAAATTTATAGAAGATATAATCCCCACGCTCCTCAAACTTTTCAATGAAATTGAAAAGGAAGCAGTCTTCCCAAAATCATTTCTGGAGGCAAGTATCATACTGATTCCGAAACCAGGGAAAGACACAACAAAAAGAGAACTACAGGCCAATCTCCCTCATGAACATAGATGCAAAAATACTCAACAAAATCCTGGCAAATAGAATACAGCAAATCATCAAGAAGATCATACACCATGACCAGGTAGGATTCATCCCAGGGATGCAAGGATGGTTTAATATTTGAAAATCTATGAATGTAATACACTATATTAATAGACTGAAATCTAAAAACCACTTGATCATCTCAATTGATGCAGAGAAAGCTTTTAACAAAGTCCACTCATTCATGTTCAAGATCCTACATAAAATTGGAATAGATGGACTCTACCTTAACTTGATAAAAGCCATCTATGACAACCCAAAAGCTGATATAATACTAAATGGGGAAAAACTGAAATCTTTTACTCTTAAATCAGGGAAGAGACAAGGATGTCCTCTATCACCCCTCCTATTCAATATAGTCTTGGAATCATTAGCAACAGCTGTTAGAAAAGAGGGAGAAATAAAGGAAATAAGAATAGGTAAAGAAGTTAAATTATTACTATTTGCAGATTACATGATACTTTACTTGGAAGACCCCAAAAATTCCACCAAGAAACTACTAGAACTGATACGGAAATTCAGTAGCATAGCAGGATACAAAATCAGTACTCAAAAGTCAATAGCATTCCTCTACACAAATAACAAGCACACAGAAAGGGAAACAATAGAAACAATACCTTTTACAATAGCACCATGGAAAATGAAGTACCTTGGGATTCACTTAACCAAGGAAGTCAATGATCTTTTCACGGAAAATTATAACACCCTAAGAAAAGAGATTATAGAGGATTTCAGGAAATGGAAAGATATTCCATGCTCCTGGAGACAAAGAACCAACATCGTGAGGATGGCCATACTCCCAAAATTGCTGTACAGATTTAATGCAATCCCTATCAAACTGCCACCAACATACCTCCCAGACCTACAGAAATTGTTCCTAAAATTTATTTGGAACCACAAACGACCTAGAATAGCAAAAGCAATCTTGGCCAATAAAGACAAGGTAGGAGGCATCACAATTCCTGACTTGAAATTATACTACAAAGCCACTGTGATAAAATCAGCACGGTATTGGCAACAAAATAGACCTGAGGATCAGTGGAATAGATTAGAAGGTGCAGAAGCATCTATGAACACACTCAGCCATCTGATCTTCAATAAAGGGGTCAATCATACTTACTGGAAGAAAGATAGCCTCTTTAACAAATGGTGCTGGAGAACTTGGCTTTTTATGTGCCGAAAACTAAAACTTGATCCAGCTCCATCACCATGCACTAAGTTAAAGTCAAAATGGATTAAAGATCGAAACATTAAAACAGAAACACTCAAACTCCTGGAAGAGAAAGTAGGAGGAATTCTTGAAGACATAGGGGTAGGTAAAGAGTTCATGAACAAACATATATTCGCACGGGAAGCACTTGAAAGAATCAACAACTGGGATCAACTCTCCTTGAGGAGCTTCTGCCCATCAAAAGAAATTGCCAACACAGTGAAAAGACAACCCACACATTTTTAAAAAATCCTAACTAATAAGCAATCAGACAAAGGTCTGCTGTCTAGAATATATAAAGAACTAAGATATAACAGGGCCCTCAAATTTAAAGACCCAATTCAGAAATGGGCATCTGAGATGAATACAAACTTCTCAGAGGACGAAATTAAAGAAGCAAATAAATATATGAAAAAATGCTCCATATCGCTAGTCATCCATGAAATGCAAATAAAAACAACACTGAGATACCATCTCACTCCAGAAAGAATGGCTATCATAAGGAAATCAACCAACAACAAATGTTGGCGAGGTTTCCATTGCTGGTGGAAATATAGACTAGTACAACCATTGTGGAGGTCAGTGTGGAGACTCCTCAAAAGAGTAGGACTAGAAATCCCATTCAAGCCGGCTATCCCCCTACTGGGAATTTTCCCAGAGAAACTGAAAACATTGTATCATAGTGATATATGTGTACCTATGTTTATAGCAACACAATTTGTGATAGCAAAATCTTGGAAACAACCAAGATGTCCATCACATGAGAAATGGTTAAAAAGATGTGGTATTTCTATATAATGGAGTATTACTCAGCTATTAAGAATGATAAGCTTGAAGCACTTATATTGAAGTGAATGCCACTTGAATATATACTCATAAGTGAAATAAACCAGACACACATGTGTAAATATCATATAGTCTCCCTAGTATAAGAAGCGAAAAGAAGAAATACAAATGGAAATGTACAACAACAACTAAAAGCAATTGAGTCAAATAAGGCAAAGTGCCTGGCATATGCTGCAGGATACTAATCAGCTTTTCTTCTGGATAGTTAACAACCTACATTCACAGATCAAAATTGGAGAAATAGAAGAGCCACTAGGCCAGCCAACATTTTGGCCCTAGCCTTTCAAGGTCAGGGAAGACTCAGGACATAGGAGAACCTGTACTGCAATATCATGAAACTCAGTTGAGCTCCAAATTTTCTGAATGAGATTATGGATCCACAGAGGAAAGAAATCAAAGTTCTATAGTGTGCCTGAGGAGAGTCAAATGGAGAGAAAACTTTCTCTCAGGCTCTCTCAGAGAGCAAACTGGTCAAGCATTGGCCATGACTCATCCACATGGATGACACAGACAAACAATCTACAAAATAAGATACAGGACTACAAGATAAACCCTGAGGGGACTTCACTGACCTCATAAGAAACAAAAAGTACATGTGTTGGCATATAGGTCTTGCTCTATCTAGGTCTTAACCATCCAACAGAAAAGTATAAAAATGAGGTATACACCTCTGGTCCATAATAATAAATTGAGCTGTAAATCGCTATGGTCGACAACTTCTTCAGATAACTCACTATTGTTGTGGAATGCTGGACTGTGTTGGATTGTGTTATCAAGTTCAAGCACCTAAATTAGTTGAATGACAATGGAGTACCCATCTTTGACAGGTGTAGACAATGGAAGTGGTATAGAAAGGAAGAATCATGATGTGTGTGTATGGACAGTACAGTTGGGATAGATAACGTGGTGCTTCTACATAACTCTATGAGAGGCAAGATTTGCACTAATGATGGTTGGACAGGATATTATGTCCGCTTCTAGTACTATGGTCATCCACTAGGAAAATAACAAGATAGAAAGTATTAATTATTGAATCTTTGATGTAATTCAGGTGTAAAAAAATAAGATATGTAAACAGCTACACTCTTTTAATTTACTGATAAGAGACATCTGCTATAATAATGTCTGTAAGTATAATATCATGTATGCACCTTGTACAATACCAAAACATTATGAAAATGGTTTGCAATGTATTAATTTATCAAATCCATCTTGTCAAGGTATCTTAAAATTGTCTCATTGATATTTGTACTTCAATAAAATAAAAATAAATAAAAAATAAAACTAGAAACCACATCCTGTTTGGCAAACAAATTGGTCATCTAACAGACAGAACAGCATGACCATTACTCAACATGCATTCTTTTTGGGAGCATTATTTAGTTCCCATTTAACATACATCTGTGTATGCACAGTCTTGACTGCAGCAACACTTTTCAGTTGGTTAGCAACACCTTAGTTATTTTGCAGGTCTATTTTTGGAACTCAGTCTATCAATGATTCATCAATGGTACACCAGGGAAGCAGGGTCACACAAAGTTGAACAGAGTAATTTTTTACATGTAGTATTATATTAACTCATTACAAATATTACTAAGTGAAGTCTGAAAATCATAAAAGGTTGATCAGAACAGTTTGGGGCATAACTGTTGGATAAGCTAACACAAATATAAAGAAGTTATAATAGCTTGTATCACTGCGGAGACCAACACGATGGGAGGTCAAAAGTAACTGTTTAAACTGCACTGCTTTTATTTATTTTTTTTTTTTTGTTACATTTTTGTTACAAGATCTCATTGCACAGTTTGAACTCATATGATCCTCCTATTTCAGCTTCCGCAGCACTGGAATTACAGGTGTGCACCACGATGCCTGGTTTTCATGGCCCACTCAGAGGGCCTGGAGTGGGGCCACCACAGCACATGGTACTGGGATCGAGAATGGGTCCTTGTGCTTGCCAGGCAGATGCTTGGACCACGGAGCTATCTCCTTTGCCCCAACCACACGCGCTACTCTTAGATTGTACTCCAAACCTCTATATTTGTAAAATATCAAAGCCTTTTTTATACCACTTTTAATGTAGGACTATAAAACAAGCAAACAATTTTAAGTAATCTTTTAATATGAATTAAAACAATTTTTTTTTTTTTTTTCAGAACCAGGGATTGAACTCAGGCCCTTGCACTTGCCAGGCAATCACTTATTCTACTAAGCTATTTCCTTGGCCCCTAAAACAATTTTAAGTAAACTTTTAAAGTATTGTAAATCTTAGGAAATTTTTTTAAAGCAAACTTTTTATCTTTAGGATGGAAACAAACCTCTAATCACCTTAAGGGGTGTAGTGGTCAATAAGCTGTGTCAACTTGGCTGGATCCCCCCATGGGTCCACACCCTGGGGCTGGGTGACTCAGCACAAAATGAGTATATACAGGGGTTGAGGAAAGATTTGTAGTTCCACTTCCTCAGAGAAACTTCAGTCTGTGCAGTCAGCTTGGACTTCATCTCCTGACTTCATTGCAGAGTTCATCCTCTGGCTTGGATCCCTCATGCTTCCATCACAGATTCTTTAGCCTTTTGTCACAGACCCATCAGACAACTGATAGAGGCTTGCACAGAACACTGCAGTGAGCTTCTGACCTTGGGTCTGAATCTTTCTGATAGGTTACAGCCTAAGTACAGACTGCTAAATTATCATGGCCCTGATCCAACATGGCCGAACCCTTGAAACAGCAGCTTATCTTCCCAATGACCTCCTTCCCTACTCCAACCCTAGGGACAACTTCTTTTTACCTTTCCCACTCACACAAGGGAGCCTCCAGTCAGTTCCTTGGATGTCGCTGAACCCGACCCTCAAACTCTGCCCCTAGCGAGAGTCCATGAAGTCTTACCCTCCCTTTCTCACATCAGGGGATCTGCCCATCTCCCTGCCCTTGATCCTCTCCGTGTATTCGGTTAGTAAAGGCTTCCCCTTCCCCTTATTTCTGCTTCTCTGCCATGCTGCCATGGCTGCCATCATTTTTTGGTGCCGTGACTCAGATCGCCCCAGTTTTGAGCTCTTTCACCAAGCTGCCCTCTGCCTCTGCCACTTGCCGTTGCTAGCTCACATCCAGTACTGGCCAATCTCAGTCCTCACTCATGAGCCCAAAACTACAGGGATCTTGTGCGCCTTTCCTCTCATCTCCTCTCAAAAATTGTGAGCTGATGTCAGAGCCATCCCACCCCCATCTTCCTCAGCCATCTGGTCCCCAGCTCCCCACTTTTTCTAGTGACAACTGCTAAAGAGTGTGTTGGCCCCTTGCTCTCAAACTCACTTTAGGCTAAAAAGTGACAGCATTTTGGCAGGAAGTAACATTGGACTTTTGCCCTAACTTTGGCTTATTTAAGTTTGGCCATCATGAGAAATATTCTTCCCATCCTCCGAAGCACACGCCCTGGGTTGTTTCCTAAAGAACCTCAGCATCCTTGGATTTTGAGGGTATCTCAAACCCAAATGACTAATTTTTTTTTTTTAATTTCTATTACCTCGATGTGAAATGGCCAGAAATCTTTTAAAAGCCTTTGTTAACTCTAAAAACATGTCTCTCCCATCTTCCTCCTTCTGCTATCCCCCTGCCTTACCCACTGGTACTACCCACTCCACCCCCTCCACCAGAATCTCTGTCTTGTCAGTGTCCTCCGATGGTGTCTTTTTATTTACTCTGTCCTCTCCAGTACTACCCTCTCCACCTGCTTTGCTGGAAACTCTGCCTTGGCAGTCTCCTCCAAGACTAACAAGATTTTTACTTATTCCACTCTCTGTAGCAATATAGCTGCCCTTTGCTTCTGCCTCCAGTTCCCCTGTAGATTCTGCCACCTCTCTTTTCTCCTCTATATGGAAACCTCAGGTACCTACAGCCCTTCTCCCCACCTTTTTCCTCCTTTATTCCATACCCATTCCCATGCGCTCCCCCAAATGGGCCGCTGGCCTGCAACTATTCACCACATGGCTAGCTGCTGCCATCTTGCACACCATGTGGCTGTCAACATCTTGTGTGACATGTGGCAATCATCTGCCACCATAGGGTCGCTCCTCCTGTGATATCAGAGTGCTGACTTGCAGAACCAGCCACATGATGGGTCACTACCATCTTCTGGGCCATGTGACAAGCTGCCACCACGTTACTGTCGCTCCTCTTGTGATGTCAGAGCGTCACCTTTTAGGGCCTCATCACATGATGAGCCACCACCATCTTGTGGCCTCTCCTGTGATATATAGTAACTATAAACAAGTTTTTGTGCTTTTCAAACTCTTACAAGAGATCTCTATTAATTGACATAAAAAGGTTCTGATTAGTCTTTTCATAATTACAAACTTAAAAAGGTTATTATAATCTAATTCAGCCAAAAACATATTTGCATGCACTCTGATTTGTAAATGTTCAATTCTGTCTGTTAGCTGAGGACTGATTGTGTACACCCTGAGTTTTCTCTTCTGTAAAGCAGGAATGACCATCTCTCACCACATTGTGCTAAAGATCAGCTTGACACCATACAGAGTAGGCAATTACTAATAAACTGGCACAAAAATAAACTAAGAATGTATTAGGTCTACAGATCTTAAAGAGTAAAAAAGACAGGTTAAGCTAATGGCTAGAGCCCAGCCTAGCAAATACTCTGTTAGGTTCTGGTTCCTCAAAGCAAGGTAAGGAGGCTGAAGACCGATTCACCAAACTCCCTACAGCTCAGGGGTCTAGTTAGCAGATAATCACATATGAGTTAACCATGATCTGCTCCTGTGTGCTTTTCCAATAATGTACTGTTCCTTAATACTGTTCCTTCACTATTTCAGCAGATCACCCTCATCACTTCCTGTTGCCCACCACAGCACAGCACAGTACCACCCTAATCAAGCTGTGTCCCTAATAAAGGCCAAGAACACTGAACCTTGCAGTCTTGGTCCTTGCTGGGCTTTGACCATCCTGTGTCAATTGACACCATCTGGTGTCCATTGATATATATATATATATATATATATATATATATATATATATATATATATATATATATTATATGTGATATATAAATATATAAATAGCTGTGTTTTATTTTGTCATCATATCCTTGAGTAGTAGATCAGGGCTCCTAGCCAAGACCCCAATAAAATAGTGGAATTGAATGAGTTTAGAGAGTGAGATCAGAGAAGAATTTTTTTTTTTTTTCATTCTAGAAGGCCTAGGGGTGGAAGTAGACTTCTGTAACTTGGAACTTCCTAAGTGGCAGGTGTCAGCTTCCTCCAGTAATGTTCAGTAGCCCCTTTGGAGCACTGCCCAATTTATTTTTTTTGGTGCATTTTTAAAAATAGGTCTCCTGAAAGCCACATCTCTCCTGTTTTGTAATTGGTGTCAATTAGAGTATTCAAGATCAGCAAGTGGCACTAATCCTAGGTAGACTGGGGATTTGAACCACCATGTAGGCAATGGAGCACTGACAGACTTAGGAATTAGGGGATCCAATGCTTTCCAGGTTCTACCAGCAAGTTCTTATGTCATTGATGGTCACATTTGTGCCTCCTTGAAGCTCTGTTGCACATGAATAAGTAAGGTGCTGTGACTTCCTACAAGGAAAGGTGAAGGTGTTCTGAATTGTGGCATAAGCCCCAAAGTACTGGTCCTGTTTTGTGAATTATCAGATAAATGACTATTTTAGATTTTTCTGAGCACTTTTGTGGCTTTCTTCTTTTTATTTGCTTTGTTTTGTCATTTTACTGTTATAGCTTGTGTCTAGCTATCCCTCCAAAGCCTCATGTAAGTTATGGGGCAGACACAGCTGGAAGAGTAACAAGTGGCTTCAGGGTGGGGCCAGAGGACCAGGATGGAGCCTGAGGGACGGGGCCTGAGGGAGGGGGCCAGAGAGGCGCAAACTGTTTCACTAGCTGGCCTGTGCTTTCTCAGAGATGTGGAGAGGGTCATCCTGGACATGGCAGCGCCCCAGCCGCTCCAGTGTCTTGAAACCTTCAGTAATTGTGAGCTAATATAAGCCTTTCCTTCCCTCATTTTTGTTGGGAACTTAACCTGACCCGCGGGTAAGTCAACAAAACCCTAGAGGGGGAGTGGGGATAAGAACGGGACAGGAGACGTGAGAAATGGAGACAAGACAGGATTCTGTTTGATGGGAAGATCCACCCCCGGGGTGTAGCAGGAGACTTATGGGAAATAGGCAGGGTAAGAAGAATTAGGAATTTAACTCAGCAGAGGAATGGAAACTTAAGAATATGGCTGAGACTATTATAAAAAGGATATCCTTTTGAGGAGTCTCCATACTGACCTCCACAATGGTTGTACCAGTCTACATTCCCACCAGCAGTGGAGAAGTGTTCCCTTTTCCCCACAACCTCTCCAACATTTGTTGTTGGTTGATTTCCTTATGATAACCATTCTTTCTGGAGTGAGATGGTATCTCAGTGTTGTTTTTATTTGCATTTCACGAATGGCTAGCGATGTGGAGCATTTTTTCATATATTTGTTCACTTCTTTAATTT
>PVKA01031860.1:0-19197 GCA_004027165.1 Ctenomys sociabilis | reverse complement strand
TGAGCCATCTCCTTGGCCCTACATAAGAAATTTTGAAGCAGCTTATTAATGACTAAAAACCTCATGCAAAAGCCAAAACAACCTTCATGCTAGGAATTTGATTGGTGTTTATTTCACTCTTAAGTCACTTTGGGACAAAGGACATTTTAGCAAAATGGAGGCCTGTGAGCTCAATACATTTTTAATAAGTAAAAAAAAAATTAGCAATTTTATTTAGCAATAATTTTTCAGAACATCTACATAGCTTGGAAATGTTTACTGTCATATTTTAATAGATTTTAATCTGACTTTCCTAAAAAATTTCTTTAATTATTCTACATTAAAATTTGAAGAGGTAAGTCAACTTTAGGAACTTGGTGGTAGTTATACTTTGACATGTAAAACCTTGTAATTTCAGAGCTCATATGAAAATTTTAGAGCATATTCTACTACTAGGAAAATATGAAAATGATGAGTCAATAATAGACAATTGAACTTGAAGAGGAGATGGATATATATTTAAAATTTTTAGATTAATTTTATTGAGAAAGAAATAGCAATGAGTCTATTTAGTAATAGAAAGTATAAATAAGCTTCCTGTATCCAAGAAACTTTTATTTTCTCAGGCTTCTCATTCATGTCTGCAGTTTTTAATTTTCAAAGCAATTCTTTTCTTATTCATACAACTTTGTGAAGTAGGAGTGATAAATCCTTATCATCAAACAGCTGAAGAAACAGGACACCAACTAACTTACACTTACAGCAGGAGCTAGTGGAAATGGCTTTCAGGTCACCTGGGTTTCTTCTGAGCTTTCAGTAGGCATTACTGTATAAAAACAAAACAAAAACAATTCTAACTAATAAACCCAAAGTTTTTCTATTCAAAAAAAAGATAGGATATTAGATAGCTCTAAATCTGCCCGAGCACCAGAGACACAGATTGGAAGAGTATCCAACTCTGATGGTTCCTAAGTCAGATGTAATAACTGCTATAGGAAAACCCTACTGCCTCTCTCTATTTGGCCAACAAAGCAAATTTTGACTAATCAGAGCCAGAACTTCATCACTGCAACCCTAAAAGAACTAAGCCTCTATAGTCTACCTTAACACATGAAAAGATTTTCTGTAGCATTTGTTTTATGCTTTTGATTTTTTCCAAGTACATGTTCCACTCAAGAGAATATAGTTAGAGTCTAGGCCATTTGCCCAAGCCTGAATCCACAATGTGAGAAATCCCCCAAACATAAAAATGATATCGAAGAGGAACTGAGTAGGCCTGGCATAGCAAAGAACAGGTTACAGAGCTTTCTCTAAGTGAGTGTGAGTCACAGAATTACTGTGGTTTGGGAGTTAGGAAGGATCTTTGAAATTGCCAGTGTTTTCTAAACTTTAGGTTATGACTCATAAGAGGCCCATAAAATTTATAGTGTGTTTCAGTTTTGAAAAGAAGAACGAAATTGAAAATACCATGATGTATTTTACTTAGCAAATGCAAAGAGTATTTAACTATATTTTTGTCCTCTTTATAAGAGGACAAAATGAGCCTTTAACTCATGAACTCTTATGACAAATGTATTTCTTTCATGAGTTATGGTAAAAATTTTATCATTAAAATTTTTAATAAAAATTTTATTATTAAAATAATAATAAATAAATTGGAAACAAGTCAAATAAAATCTCTGGAGTTTTGGGTTGATGGAGGAAAGAAATCAAATTCAGAGAAATCATGCACCTTGACTCTGGTGGTTAATGTGAAACCAGAATCAAGGCACAAAAAACCAGTTTCATACTTTACCAGGAGTGCATAATCTGTTTTCATTTTCCATGTGGAACTATTTCTAGACTATTGCAGTCATAATTATTGGGTATATTTCGTTAGTGTATCAAAAATCATTGTAACTTTTATAATTGTATTTGAGGTAGGCATGAATTGTTATCACTTGCTGCAATTAGTACAAGTCTCACAATTATTCTGTAAATCAAATCTGGAAGGACAATGACTCTGCTTTATTTCATTGTCAATAGAAACATTAAGAACTGCCGGAGAGATTGGAATGACAGTAACATGTCATTTTTTAAAGGAAAAAAAGAACTATTTTTAATAAATAGTTTTAATATTGTAATCTTACTGAATGTAAAGATATCAGTAACAATATTTTTCTAGATAGTTCTCTAATCTCTATCAAAACATTGTTTTGAAATATCACTAAATATATTTTTGAAAGGAAGATTCTATAACTTGAAATAAAATATGAGCTGGGTAGTGCATTCCTATAATCCCAGCTATTAAAGAGGCTGAGGGAGAGGAGTTGCAAGTTCAAGGGCTGACCGGAGAATTTAGCAAGACTGTGTCTCAAAAAAACAAATAAATAAAAGATTAAAAAATAAAATAAGAGTCTGTGCCTCAGTGGTAGAGACCTAGTTTAGCAGGACCCCATGGAATCAACCATCCATATTGTAAAAATAAATAAATAAATACATTATGGAACACAAAAAGTTTTTTTTAAAGTTTTCTATGTTTACAAATAATGATGCTTCTACATATTAAAAATTTCAATAATAGAACAATGTATTTAAGCTTCAGGGTATATTTCATCATAAGCAAGAATTATACAATGAATGGGTAATGTTTTTAAAATAATACAGATGATTATGTTTCCAGACCTCATGAATTTCAGATAAGAGCCCTATTTCTAGATCCTGATAAAGAAATTATTTTTCCCCAATTATTTTTCCAACTTGTAATACAATACTATCTTCACTAACCAGGAGAATAATTGAGACTTTACACTATTGATATTCACCATAAGGTGTTCCACAAACATAAATTTAGTCTCAATACTTTCATTCTGCAACACTACAGCCTAAATTTTAAGAATTTTACTGATAAAAGGGCCAAATTAAAGTAGATAATTCCAAAAAATAATCAATGACCATGTTAAATAAGGAATGCTATGGAACATATAATTCTACCAATTTCTATTATTTAGATTCCTGTCTCATTAAGCCATTCAGGTGAGCCTTGGACTCATGAGGTAGTCAAGGCTGGCCTCAAACTCACAGTGATTCTCCTACCTCAGTCTCCTGAGTGCTGGGATTATAGGTGTGCACCACTATGCCTGGCAAGAGGTGAAATGAACTACATTTTTGCAGGGTGTACCCAGAGCCTACTAATGAACTGGATGCCAAATAACAAATAATGATGTAGATTTTAAAATTTTACTATCATTGCTGATTAATATTTATGGGCTCCTTGCTAATAAGGTTGAAGGACAGTAGTTATAAACTTCCAAACATTCTGGCCTTTATAGCTAATTATTATGTCCTGATAAGAGAACTCAAGTCAAGTGTTTCTCAGGATATATTGGTCTGTGTTCCACTCAAATTCATGCAAACTGAAAGTCTGTTCAGCTTCTGTGTCTTATGTGGCTTCTCAAGCATGCAAGAAATCAAAAATCCCACAAAGATATAGAGCTTTTCCCTCAGTTGAAAAATGACTACCTATTCGTAAACAAATTCATTTTACTTTTCTCTTCTATTATTTACTTAAGGTAGAAAACACACCAACCCAAAAGGCTAGTTAAGAAATAGTAGGAAGTTATTTATTGTTTCTTAAAAATAGAACCCCTTGGGAAAGGGATATCACTCAGTAGAATAAGTGCCTGCCTGGCAAGCGCAAAGCCCCGAGTTTGATCCGTGGTGGCAATAAAAACAAATAAATAAGTAAATAGATCTTTGAAAGTCTCATTAATGACTTTGTAAACTGCAATACCTATACTTAATAAAGGTGCGGTGTAATAGACATCCACATGTACGTCACAAGTGACATAAGCTGCTACCATCATTTGGAAAAGACTGTTTGCCAATATACCTCTAAAGTTTCAATGTGTGTCTTTGATCCAGGGATTAAACTTTCAGGAATTAGCATAATGCAATATACAATTTTTTTTTAAAAAGTAGACAAATGTGTAAAATGGAGTTCATCACAATCTTATTTCTAATATAGAAAAAAACTGGAGACAACTTCCATATACAATGACTGGAGATTGGTTAGTGAATTGGGAGATTACTCAGGCAACAGATTACCACATAGCATTAAACAAATATCCCGTTTAAGTCAATATACCCAAGCAAGAGGAAAATTGTTACCAGTTCTCTCTCACTGGTCATCTCCAGGAGGGTCATTTTTAGTATTCTTTTCCATATTCTTCAAATTTCCTTCAATAAATCTTTCATTTTAGAAGTCTCAGAAATTTATTTATTAATAGTATGGAGGAAAGTTTTAAAAATACCATGCAATACAAAAGAAATTTAATGTGCTTTTATATCATTTTAACTTTCAAATATTTTCACCTCCATTTGCCTCCCCCGCATACTAAGCTATGGAAAGAACCAAGCAAGGTGTGTCATTCGAACTACACTTTCTTTCCAGATAAAATCTCCCTGATAAAAACATCACATTCTCATTTATTAGGCATTTCCATGTAAACTCATTTTGCAATTATAACTCGTTCTTTTGAAGTTCTTATGCTCCTGTCTGTGTCTCTGGTCTGTCTCTTCACTGTACAGATTAACACATCTTTCAACAATCCTCTTTCACCTCCCAAGTCTTCCTGTGTTCCAGAGAGCACATATAAAGCTTCGGTCTTGAGACAATTACACAAAGCAAGCTTTATTCGTATTTACAATTGAGCAGAAAATTTTCATTGCAAACAATTTCTGTACAATGTCAACTAGCCAACAACTCCACGGTGTGACACCACTCATTCTGGACGCCCTGTACGTTGAACCACTGAAGCTCTGGCAGGCGTGGTACCCTTTCAGAATCTACCTTTCTAGAGAGTGGTGCTCCATTTTTCTGAACAGAGGTCAACAATCACATTCTCAGAGAGCTGAAGCTAACCCTTCACAACAGAGGGCTTGAGGTCACCTGACCAGACTTCAAACGCGTTTTGAATGACATCAGGGCAGGCTTCCGCTGGTCACTCAAGAGCTCTCAGGAACTGTGGTCAGCTTTTGTCTTTATAGCCAGGTCCTTCCATAGCCTCCATTACTTTTCATGTCTCCCTCCTGTCCTTATTTTCTGTCTTTTGCTAAACATTGACATTGAAGGCCTTAGCTACTTAGGCCTGTGAGCTAAATGAGCACTTGCAGCCTGACTTAGGTCCTTCTTTTTGCAAAATTCCTGTACTGCAAGACATTTTAAAAGGAATCTAGTTAAGAAGAACCGACATAGGCGTGGCAAAGTACTGTTTGAGGATAAATAGAGGGCGCTGGCCGCGTGCCACCGGTTTATAAACCCGTAGGAAGACGAAGATCTGCAAAATCTGGACAGCAGAGCGAAGCAAAACTCAAGGAACTCGACCGCGCAAGCGCACTGCTCAGGAGCCGACTCCGACCGCACCACTGCGCCTGCGCACAGAATCTGGCAAGGTGGGGAGCGGTCGGGAGCCGGAGCCCGGGGCCCCGCCCCCTCCAGCTGCTCGGCTTTCCAAACAACCCGGAGCCCGCCGCCGCTCTCCGTTCATTGGCTCTGCGCCTTTTCCGTTTCCGCCCAGCCCTCCGCACCCCACCAATCGGACCCTACGTTTGGGTGAGGGGACACCCCGGAGACTGTGGCTTCGGCTCCTCTGCCTCCTGCGGCTGCTGCCTCCGCTGCTGCCTCCTGCTTCCCCACCTCCTCGGTCAGGGGAGCGTCTGCGGGGGCCCGAGGGGCGGCGGCGGCGGCGGCGGCAGCGGCAGCGACGGCTGAGATATGGAGCCGGGGGCCGGCGGCCGGAGCGCTGCGCGCGAGCGGGGGGCCGGGCCCCCGAGCCCTCGGCAGCCCCGGGAGCAAGAGCGGAAGCTGGAGCAGGAGAAGCTCTCTGGGGTGGTGAAGAGCGTTCACCGGCGCCTCCGCAAGAAGTACCGAGAAGGTAAACTGCAGGCGGACGGGCGAGCGGGCGGGCACGGGGGAAGGGAGGGGAAAGGAGGGGAGGGGCGCCTCGGCCGCCCACCCCCGCGCCTCCATTGAGATCCACGGGAGCTGCACGTCGAGCGCGGCCGGAGCCCGGGCCACCGCGGCTCGCGCCTCCGCCCCCCTCGCAGCCAGGCCTGCGGTAGAGTTGGGGCCTGCGGGGAGCCGAGTCCCCTCCCCTCCGAGCCCCGGAGCCCCGCCGGGTGCCGAGAGTGTTGTCAGCCTCGCGCACCCTCTCCGCGAAGGAGGGGGGCCGCTCGCAGCGGGAGCCGATACAGGTAAAGTCTACGGGTGGGAGACCGCGGAGAGGAGCCGAGCGTCCCCTCCTCCTGGCGCTGGACCAGCCTGTTGTTGGGTCGCTCGCCGTCTGGTCCTCTTTCTGATCACCTCATCCTATGGCCGTTCCGGAACGAAGCTGCCTCGCCTCGGCTTCCAGCGCTGCGAAGTCAGCAGGCCTTTTAGCAGACTGCGCTTCAGTGTTCACGGAGATCGGGCTGCGGCCAAGGCCCCCAGCCGTTCTTCGGATGCGAGATCTTCGCGTTCAGGAGGCCATCTGGGGCAGGTCCTTACAGTGCTATTTGGTTTTGGTCTTAGAGGCAGTTGCTGAGGATGTCTGCCTTTATGGGAGCCCCTTCGTGGAAGATTTTAAGGGAGGAAAGACTCCTTAGTGGCATTGCCTTCTCCTGGCCCTGCCGTGCTTTTAAATAAGAATTTGAGTACAGCCATATATATATATATATATGTATTAAGATTGGCACACTAAAAATTCTCAGGTCTTTTCTTACGTTCAGGAGAAAGTTTTGTTAGGTATCAGAATGGGTAATTTTCAACTGGCTCTCGGTTTAACGTCATTGCAAGCTGAAAAGTCAGTAGTTCTCCATTCTTAGTTAATAATTTAGGTTAGAAGTAAAATTACCACAGTGAAAGAACAAAGACAGCCGAGATCATGTTACTTTTCATTTATGTAGACTTTTCTGTTACTCTAGAAAGTTAAAACTAAGTGTCTTTGTTCCTTTCTATGTAGATGATAGGTTTTCTTTCTTTTGCAACTGAATCCTAGTTTTCAATAGAAGCTATAGTTGTCCCTTTAATAGGTGCCAAGAGAGATTTTTCAAGCATAGATAAGATGTTGAAATTTGTCTTTGAGAGTGCTTTAATTCCCAACCACAATTCATTCAATAAAATGAGTAGTTACCATAGCAGCAATTGCATCATTCTTGATATTCAGAGAATGCACTTACATAATGACATTCACTGTAGATTTTTGTTATTTGCAGAAAAGAGGAACTAAATGGACACTTTCCTGCAGTTTATCATGCTATTTTGTATAAGCGTAAGTGCGTATTTTTAAAGAAAACTAGTATTAATAAACTAGCCATTTTCCACTTTTTGTAATAGTTTCATTATCCATAATTCATAAATGAATAGTTTCCATTTAAATTAACACAGTGCTAATGTGTCTTCATCTCTTCAAGTGCTGTTGTGCATGTTTAATTCCTGCATGTTTCAACATGTCTTTAGGTCCAAATATTAACCACAGGAATAGTTGTTTATAATGAGAAGTGGTAGTTGGAAGTTATCAGAGCTGGAGTAGATACATGTACATGAGAAGTGAGTGATCTAGTGTGCTGCTGGGCAGGTAAAATCCTAGCAGTCTGAACATCTGAATCAGATTGTTCTTTAGCTATTTTAATGCCCTGAATTTCATTACTGTTCTAGATTTCTCTAGGCTTTACTCCAGGGGTACACAAAGCCCAATCAGTGGGCTTAGTACAATAAGTAATCATTGAACACACTCTTATTTTTGCCTTCAAGTAAATCTTAATTGTCTAAGCCTTCCATGAAAAAGCACAGTCCCAAACAAATCATTTTTAGTGTTTTACCTTGGGCACTTAGTATTGAAATACTCATGATCCCTGCTTAGTAGACATATTTTACAAGTTCACTTGCAAATCATGAGATAATAGAAATGGTGCTTACATGGTAGGTCAGCCTACAAAGGCCAGTTTAACCAGTAACATCTGAACTTTTGTACCAGTGGAAACTGCTGTTTTATAAAATCTTTTCACCAGAAGATGCAGTGAAACTTGCAGCTTAGGAGTTTGAATATAATAGAAAAATCTTCGGTATCTATTAGCAATTCTCAAACATGACTGATCAATGTTCTTATTTCTGTGTCTCTTGGAAAATTACTTCATTCCACCTCACATCATCTGTAGTTTCAAGTCCCTGTCATTGAGTCTTGTAAATTTATCAGATAGATTTTGGACTAGTGATGTAAAAATAACTCCTTCAATTTCCAGATGAGTGAAATGAGTCCTAGATAAAGTGACTTGCTTGAAGCTGTGGTAGCTCATCATTAGCACTATATGCATTTTATGGATGTTATTGTTGGTGGTTTTGAATGTTAGTGTGCAAGGGAAAAGAAAGAGGGGGAAATAGCCCTCCTGTTTGGATTAGGGACAAGGATATAAGTTGGGTGGGGGTGGGTGGTTCATAGGATAGATAGATTAGCTTAGCTGTAGTTATGTGAGGCATGGAGTTCTCAGACTGAGATAGTAGGGAAAGAAGTTGAGGTGAAGAAAGGTGGTAAAGCAGTTGCTGAATAGTGGACTTGTGTAGGACTGGGTAATTCAAGCATGGAGCTGAATAAGATTTTCCCTTATTTCTTGTAGTAGAATTGAAAATGAAGCAGAAAGAAGAGTGAAAATGAAAATTTTTCTCTTAGGATAGGAAAGATTTCACTGCTGTAATCTGTGAGGAACAGTGAGTAGGGTTATAGACTAGTGAATAGGTTTAAGGTAGAGTTATTGTCACTTTTTCTCTCCCTACTATATTTTGTTGTTTATTCTCTGTGACCAGGTAAGGGTCTTGTGCTATTTTACATGAAAGTAAAGCAAAGATTAGAAGTAAAGGTCAGTGTTTAAAGCAATATTGCATTATCTTTTGGAGGGAATCAGCCATTTGTCAGACCTTCTTTAGACTGAGTTCATATAAATTCATTGAAAGGAAAATACATAAAATACAAGTAAAACATTAGGATTTTTACCTTGTTTTTATCCTAAACTAGAACCTACTTAGAATAAGCTATTTTCTGTGTTTGCCATGCATAATTTTAGAATTTTATGTCTACGCAAACCACTGTATTTTAAATATATACTAGGAATTATAGTTTATTAAGAAGGAAACAGCTGATTTTCTAAACAAGAATTTTATTGTTTAATCAGATGTGATTGATAAACATCTCAAATTGAGAACTTAACTGGGGACATTTGTATTTTCATTTGTCTTAATATCATTTTTTTCCCATAATCCTATGCATAACTGTGTCAAATATAAAAGAGGTCATGTAAAAACTATAAGAAAGTATACAAGGATGTGGCTTTTGGTAAAAAAAAAGTACACTGCATTGCATTTAATTTTGATTTTTTTCCTTGTATTTTATGTATTTTTATACTTCAGAAAATTTTACCAATTTATTTAGAATCGAAATACTTACTCTACATAGGAAAGCAGAATAAGTTTATCCCACAATTTCATGAAGCCTATAAATCAGTTGAAATAAAAATGAATACTCAGCTGTTAACAGCAGTGTTTTCAAAGTTATGGAGTCATGGTTAATCTTCACAACACTTTTCTACATTAAAATTAATATTATTTATAATGATAAACTTTAAAAGTAATCAGATAAAACAAGCTTTGATGCAAAAGCAACAAAAACAGGATAGGTTGTGTCTACAGACTAAGTCCAGAAAAAGTAAGTGTAATAAAATTTACCAGTTGTGAGCAAGATTTTGCTGTCCAAGACTAGATGACCTAGTTCCTTTAATTAATACTTACTGGAAACTCAAATTCTTCTTCATTATTTGAGACAGAAGGTGACCTAGAACCTGTTTAGGATAAGCTAAAAATGTATATTTGTGAATGATTATTCTGTAACAACATAAAACAAGATACCTGTGGGAAGGGAGAAAACCCTGTGAACTTAGAAATAATTTTGAATTAAAGCCAAAATGTCTAAAATGAATAGATGAATGTAGCATTGGTATGTTTTCAGAAATAACATTTTGAAACTATTTTTATACCTACGATAACAGGGCTGGGGAGATAGCTTGGCGGCCTAAGTGTCTGCCTGGCAAGCAGAAAGATCCAAGTTCGATCCCTGGTACCTCATGCCCTGCTGGCCCCAAAACCAGGCATGGAGGCACATGCCTATAATCCAAACACTGGGGAGGTTGAGACAGGAGGAGCACTATGAGTCCAAGCTACGTAGTGAGACCCTGTATCAGATAAATAAGTAAGCAAAGAGTATTTTAAAGATAAAAATAAAATTTGGATAACAGATTTTATTTAAACATCCTTAATTTTATTTCCACGAGTGTACATTCAGCATAGCTTTTTTTTTTTTCTCTTTTTGAGACAGGGACTTGCCATGCAGTATGCAGTTTAGGCTGTCACAGTGATCCTTCTGTCTCAGCCTTCTGAGTGCTAGGACCACAGGTGTGTACAGCTGCTTTGATACAATGACTAATTTTGTGATTCAGTGAAACTACACAGGTTTTCTTTGTGTGGCTATTTTCTTTGAGTGAAAATTTGCAGTTTTATTTTTATGCTTTTCCAGGTCACATGCATTCTGATACAGAATCAGAAACTATTTATGAAAGAATCTTTGTTTGTTCAGTAAAATAAATAAGGTAAAGAGCCCACAGAATTATCTAGTAAACCTTGCCCTGCAGCAGGTTGAACTGCCATTCCGGCAGGGGGAAAAGGTTATTAGAGACACTAAAAGATAAATGAATGTTGAAGCACTTGGTCCCCTGAAGAGCATGGAGATGTGCAGTGGGTGTTAACTGTTAGCTTTTGTAATCATTAAGCTTCTTTACAGTATTAAATTTTTTTTTTTAATGTTTCAGAAGATGATGTTAGACACTGAAAGTACTCCTGCAGATCCTTTGTTTTAGCGAAGGTTCCATAGCATTATCATTTTTAGAACATGTAGAACACCAGCATCTCTATCTGAAAGTTTCATAGATTATGCACAGAGTTGAGGAACACTGAGCTAAAGTGTAGAAGGAATCTAGAGTGAAGGAGACTGATGAAGGGGCTTGTGTACTAACCTGATCTAGAGTTGATAGTGCATAAGTAGCAGTAGTAGCCATGAATATAGAGGAAAATAAACAGTTTTGGTAAAAGAAAAGGGGAAGAGCCAAAAACAAGGTGAACATTTCTTGATTGGGAAAATGTAAATAATCTCATTTAGCATCTGTTTTGGAAGTACCTTGTTTCAATAGGGGTGGGGTTGGTTAGCAGGCTGGCTTGTTATAGGGACAGAGGCACTGGTTTCATTTGCAATGTTTCCTTTAAAAGTTAAGGATTAGAAGCCCTGTATGTGGAGATTAAGGTTTGAGAGCAGCTGAGCAGCTCAGAGTGGTGACTTATGTAACTGAGGATAAATCTTTGGAAGACACTATTAGGTGTTGCAAGGTGAAATTGGGGCCTTCACAGCACACAATACTACCAGGAGCTGAGTTGCTACTGTATTTGGTGCTAGCAGTAAATTATACCAACTGCTGTTAATGCTTCATTTAGAATAGAGATGCTTGAAGTGACAACCTAAAGGCAAAAGTATGTTTATTACAGCATTGTAAAAAGATAGTGGTTTGCTTTGATTTTAAAGATCTCCTCTCTCTGTTGGATGCTTGCTTGACTTTATGCAAGGCCTTGGTTTTACTTTGAGTTTCAGAATCCTGTGGAAAAATTATAAAATCCTAGGCTCCCAAAAAAAGCAATCTAATGGATCTGTGATTAGAATGTAACAATCTATATATTTAATAATCTTCTAATACAGGTGTTTGTTGAGCCACTTCTTGAGAAGCATGTGATTAAAATTTGTATTAGAAAAACTAAATGTGTAGGGGCTGGGGAGAGATAGCTCAGTAGAATAAGTGCTTCCCTGGCAAGTGCAAGGGCCTGAGTTCAATTCCCGGTTCCACCAAAAAAAAGAAAAACTTAGGTGTGTTGATGCCAAAAAGTGTGTCCTGAGGGCTTTAATTGTATTTTGTATTCATTTCTCATTTGTGTGCCTATAAAATACTTCATTTCAGTAATAAAAGTATGATACAGAGAGAAATAAAGCATCAACTGGGATAACTAATTTAATAGTTTTCCAATACTAAGTATTCTTGTGCTGTTATGCACAATCTCTATTTATGTGTATTGGGACACATTCAGAGCACCTAACGAACACATTGCTTGTGGCGTGACGACACATGTATGTAACACATCATAATTCTTTTTTCATCTCCTATACCTCCCCTGTCCTCCATCTGATCCCCCTTCTGTTGTTTTTTTGTTCCTGATTTGGGTTTGTCACATAACAAAAACTGTGTGATATTTAACTTTGTGTGTGTGATTTGCTTCACTTACCATTATGGTCTCAAGATGCTCCATTTTTTCCTGCATATTACTTACATTTATTCTTTATGATGACACCATAAAGTATGAGTACACCATAAAGCACCATATCCATACAGTTACCTATTAAGTTTTTCCATTGATATTTATGATACATATATTTATTTATTGTATTTCCATTTATTTTGTTGCCATTTCTAAAGTGGAAATATATTCTATATCTCAGATGCATACCTATGTTGTATATTTAGATATTAGTATCTAATAACCTAGGCAAATTCATCATATTAGTCCTGTCTTAACCATCTCTCCTTGCGTTGTATTTGTGCCTTTAAAAACATCTTGTGTGTAGACCCACCTTTTCTGTTAGGATCTAGAGATTATTTACTACAGCTGACTAACGGAAAAATTAAACTAGAACCATTCAGCTTTGTATTAATTACTTCTTCGCTGAGACAAAATACCTGATCTGTGCCACTTAAGGAGAAGTTTATTTTGACTCGTGGTGTCAGTGGGTTCAGTCAGTAGTTGGCCGATTGTAGGGCTGGTGATGCTGAGACAGAGACAGCGTGGTGGAGGACAGCTGCTCTGGCCTTTGCAGCCAAGAAGCAGAGGCAGAGGGGAGGAGCCTGGGGGAAGCATGCACCCCTCCTGGTTATGGCCCTGGCAACCTACCTGCAACAAGGGCCTACCTCTTAGCAGCATGCTTGGCTGTGAATTCATCAGTCCCTTAGTTCACTGATGCCTCCATGATCCATCACCTTCCCAAAGTGTGACCTGTGAACTCAGCAGAATTTTAGGGAACATTTTAGATCTGAATCATAGCAAACTATTTATGTAGCACTTGCAAGAGCAACTTCATATATTCAAATTTTAATAATTGAGAGTTGGATTAAGGCATTTCTGCTTTGTTATCAGACAGTACTTTTGAAGCTTCCATTTTTATTAGCACTTGCTAATTATCTGAAGCACCAAGATCTTAACCTTTCTCAAGTAACATAACAGAGGTGTTGGTTGATGCCCTCCTGTCTTAATGTCCTCAGGTAGCATAAGGAATTGAATGGCTCCTGGATACCAGTGCTTACCTCTGTCTGGAATTCACATAGCATCTTCTAAAATGTTCATCTTTAAATTACAGGTAGTGATATCCAGGAAGTTAGTAGCAATAGGATAAACTGGGGCTGTAGTTTACGTCTGACTAGCAGCCAAATTTTTCCTCTACACTTACGTTACAGAAATTGTTTGGAGAGCTTTTTTTTCTGTAACACTCTACTATGAAAATTTTCTAACATTCAGAAAAGTTGAAAGAATATGACACACAATCATTTATCTACCACTTTGCTGTAAAATTAGTATTTAAAATTTATTTATTTGGAACAGGGTATTGCTATACAGCTTGCAGTTGTAGTATCCTCCTGTCCCAGCTTTCTCAGTGCTGGGATTACAGTCTTGTGCCACCACACCTGGTTTCCATGGCTGGCTTTGCACAGAGCCAGCATGGTATGCAGTACCTGACATCGACCCATAGTCCTTGTTCTTGCTTGGAAGGCACTTAGACCACCAAGTAATTTCCCCAGCCCCTCCAAAATTAATATTAGTCTCCATTTGCTTCAATCTACATTTGAGTCTGCATACCCACAAATCTAATTTTTAATACATGTCAGGGCAAGTTGAAGGTATACATATATATGCCCCATTAGTTGGAGCTAGCATTATTTGCATTTTTTTTCTAAATGGTCAATAGGTTTGGCAAATACATAGTCTTATGTGACCCAGGCTTTTACCAAAATACCATACTACTGCCCAGAATGTTCCTTCATCACCTTCTCAGTCAACTCCTGTCCATTTCACAGGTATAATTTAGATTATCAATTAATATGGCTTGGGGCCAGGGAGATAGCTAAGTACAGTAAGCACTTGCCTGGCAAGCGCAGGGTCCTGAGTTCAATCCCTTGTACTGCAAAAAAAGAAAAAAAATTAATATGACTTAAAATCATAAGTCTCTGGGCATGTTTTAAGATGACATCAATTATTGCTGGTCATTTAGGCCACTATTTTAGAAGGTGTACTGAAAAAAAGATCTGGGTTCTATTGATTGTTAGTTTCCTGATCATAAGTACTTACATTCCCTCCATAGCACCATCACTCTTACTTTTTTTATGTTTCTTAGTTACTACTTGACTTTGCTGTTTTTCTCACTAAACTTAGTTCCTTGAATGGAACTCTGCCTCTTACCTATGTGTCCCTAATACCTATTCCTCATGGAGACTTAGGCACATGTGCAAAAGAAGTGTACTGGAGTATTTCCTGAAGTTTTTTATCATCATATTTTTTTATTTCTTTTCCATAATTTTGTTGAGAAACAAATAGCAGTGAGTTTCAACTCAAATTAGTAGGATAGTTTCAGTAATTATACATTGCATATTGTTTTCTTAGTGGTTATTTGTTGTTCAAGATGTAGACATGATATTCTCTTTACAAACACTATTAGAACAGATCCCTCTATTCATTGAATTAAGAGAATGTAGCACTTTATCTATCTTAACTATTTTTATCTGTATAAACAATGGTCATTCATTTGTGTCTTTTTTGTTTAGTTTTATCATTTAAATGTTATAGGTGTGTGAATTCAACAAAATATTCCAAAATAGTCCAGTAGTCCATAATAGTATTGGGTTTTCCATATGTCTGGCAATGTCAGAAGTTGTTGACTTGAATCTTTTACAGCTGAGCCCAATAATATGGCTTTACTTCTTGTATTTCGTTTTTATATTTTTCTGCTGGATGGTTAAGACCAAGAAAAAGCAAGACCTATGTAACAAGAATTGTAGCTTTTGTTTCTGCTTAAGGTCAGATCTACTTAGGATTTATCCTGAGACCCTGTACTGCAATTTGTACGTCCTTTGTATGTGTCAGCCATGTGGATGAGTCACAGCCATTGCTTGACCAATTTGCTCTCTGTGAAAGCCTGAGAGAATGTTTTCTCTCCATGTGACTCTCCTTAGGCACACTCTACATCATTGATCACTTTCCTCTTTGGCCCATAATCCCCTTAATCAGAAAATTTGGGACACAACTGAATTTCCTATTGTTACAGTACAGGTTCTCATATATCCTGAGTCTTAAGTGACCTTGAAAGGCTAGGGCCAAAATGTTGGCCATACCTGTGACCCTCCAGAAGAGAAGCTTACTGTTATTACCATACAACCTACACTGTTGAGCGTAACCTCACTATCTGTCTGAATATCAAACATCTTAGGCTTAACATGGAACAGGTAGTTTTCATCAAGTGTTTATACTTTAAGTCCCTACAGAATATAACGTAAAAAAATTTAAGAAGTTAAAATGTATTTTAAAAATCAGAATAAAAAATTGTTTATGTTTATACATAGGTTTAGAAATCTAACCATGTACATCATTGTTGCAGGACAGTCCTGCAACACTCCTTTTCCTGTCTCCTGCCTTCATTCACCACTTCCCACCTTTTTAACCAAACACCTACCCAAGAGAAACCTCGGCAGCAACCGGCATGTCATGACAAGCAGCACATATTCAGAAGACCAGAATGACAGGCACTCCAAGCATGAACCTAATATTGCAAATTGCCATCTTCAGTGCAGTTGCTTAGTTCACAGGTATCAGCACATGTAGTTAGTCAGGGTGAGAATTCTGCCAATTAACTGCTAGATTTGAAAATCTTCTGAAGATTCTTAGGATCATTGGCTTACCCATCTTGTACATATAGCTATATGGGTGTGTATCTGTTGTGTTTCCTAGTTCTTCTTGCTCTCTCTTCATTATCTAGTCTTCAAGTTCTTGCTTTCCTTTTTAATTGTGTTATTCCTTTCTATTTATATTTATTCTTTTGAGTTATTATTGCTAGGGAGACTATACAGTATTTACACATGTATGTCTGGTTTATTTCACTTATGAGTATATGTTTAAGTGACATCCACTTAAATATGGCTACAAGTTTATCATTCTTTATAGTTGAGTAATACTCCATTGTATAAAAATACCACATCTTTTTCATCCATTCCTCATGATGGGCATCTTGGTTGTTTCCAAGATTTGGCTAGCACAAATTGTGCTGATATAAACATAGGTACAGATATATCACTATGATAAGACATTTTCAGATCCTCTGGGGAATTTTCCCTTTTTCCCATAACCTCTCCACCATTTGTTGTTGGTTGATTTCTTTACGATAGCCATTCTTTCTGGGGTGAGATGTTATCTCAGTGTTGTTTTAATTTGCATTTCATGAATGGCTAGTGATGTGGAACATTTTTTCATATATTTATTTAATGCTTCTTTAATTTCATCCTCTGAGAAGTGTGTTCATCTTGGATGCCCATTTCTGGACTGGGTCTTTAAATTTTCGAGCCCTAGTGTGTTTTAGTTCTTTATAAATTCTAGAGAGCAGACCTTTGTGTCAATAATTATTTGTCAAGATTTTTTTCCAAATTTGTGGGTTGCCTTTTCACTTTGTGGGTAGTTTCTTTTGACCTGCAGAAACTAAATAAGAGGAGGTCCCAGTCGTTAATTCTTTCAAGTGTTTCCTGTGGAAATACTTGTTTGTTCATGAACTCTTTGCCTACCCCTGTGTCTTGAAGTGTTCCCCCTACTTTTTCTTCCAGGAGATTGAGTGTATCTGCTTTAATGTTTAGATCTTTAATCCATTTTGACTTTCGCTTAGTGCATGGTAATAAACCTGGGTCAAGTTTTAGTTTTTGGCATATAGAAAGCCATTTTTTCCAGCACCGTTTGTTAAAGAGGCTATCTTTCTTCCAGTATGTTTGGCCCCTTTGTCGAAGATAAGGTGCCTGAATGTGTTCGTAGAGTCTTCAGAGTCTTCTATCTATTCCACTGATCCTCAGATGTATTTCATTGCCAGTGCCATGCTGATTTTATCACATTAGCCTTGTAGTATAATTTCAAGTCAGGGATTATAATGCTTCCTGCCTTGTCTTTGTTGGCCAGAATTACGTTTGCTATTCTAGGTCTTTTCTGGTTCCAAATAAATTTTAGTAATGATTTCTCTAGGTCTGTGAGGTTGTTGGTTGTAGTTTGATAGGAATTGCATTAAATATGTACAGCAACTTTTGAAGTATGACTGTCTTCACAGTGTTGGATCTTCCTATCCAGGAGCAAGGAATATCTTTCCATTTTCTGAAATCCTCTGTGATCTCTTGTTTAAGAGTACTGTAATTTTCCTTGAAAAGATCTTTGACTTCTTTAGTTAGATTAATTCCAAGGTATTTCATTTTCCTCGGTGCTACTGTTAAAGGTATAATTTGTATAATTTCCCTCTCAGTGTTTTTGTTACCTGTGTAGAGGAATGCTATTGACTTTTGGGTATTGACTTTGTATCCTTCTGTGCTACTGAATTTGTGTATTCTACTAGCTTCTTGGTGGAATTTTTTGGATCTTCCAAGTAAAGTATCATGTCATCTGCAAATAATGATAACTTGACTTTTTCTTTACCTATTCTTGTTCCTTTTATTTCTCTCTCTTGTCTAATGGTTCTAGCTAATGATTCCAGAACTATGTTGAATAAGGATGAAGATTTCAGTTTTTTTCCCATTTAGAATATGTTAACCATTGGAGTTTAATAAATGGGTTGCATCAGATTGAAGTAGAGGCCTTCTATTCCAATTTTCTGTACAACTTTGAGCTTGAATGACAAAAGCCTTTTCTGCATCAATTGAGATGATTACATAGTTTTTTGTTTTCGCTCTATTGATATAGTGTATTACTTTTATAGAGTTTCAAATATTGAACCATGCTTACATCTCTGAGGTGAATCCTACCTAGTCATGGTATATGATCTTGATGATTTGCTGTATTCTATTTGCTAGGATTTTATTGAGGATTTTTGCATCTATGTTCATGAGGGAGATTGGCCTGTAGCTCTCCTTTTTAGCTGTGTCTTTCCCTGGTTTTGTTATCAGTATAATGCATGCCTCCAGAAATGATTTGTGGGAGGACTGCTTCATTTCCAATTTTGTTGAAGAGTTTGAGGAATGTAGGGCATATATCTCCCAGAAATTCCTTGTAGAATTCAGGTGTGAATCCATCAGGACCTGGACTTTTCTTTAGGTCCATATGTTTTTTTATTACATCTCGTATTTCATTGGCTGTTATTGGACTATTGAGAGTGGTTATATCTTGTTAATTCAGTTTTGGTAATTTGTACCTTTCTAGGAATCTGTCCATTTCATCTGTGTCTTCTATTCTGTATAAGTAAAGGTTCTCAAAGTAGCTATTGATAATCTTCTGAATTTCCATTGGATGTATGGTGGTTACACCCTTTTCATTCCTTATTGCTTCATTTGAATTGCTTCTTTCCTTTTTTTGATGAGGTTAGCTAGGGGCTTACTGATTTTATTTATTCTTTCAAAAATCAGCCTCTTGATTAGTTAATTCTTTAGTTTTCTTTGTTTCAGTTGAAATCATTTCTACTCTAATTTTTATGATCTCTTCCTGTCTTTGGGCTCTGTGTTTGGTTTGTTCTTCCTTTTCTAGTTGTTGGAGGTGTAGGATTGGGTTGTTTATTTGATCCCTTTCTATTTTTCTAATGTGTGAGTTCACAGCTATGAATTCACTGCTTTCATTGCATCCCATAAATTCCACTAAGTTGTGTTTGAATTTTCATTGAATTGTAGATATTGTTGAATTTCTTGTTTGATTTTATCTGTGACACATTGATTGCTGAGTAGGGTGTTGTTTAATTTTTCTGAATTTATGGGGCTTTTCTGGTTTCTTTTGTCATTTCCAGTTTCATTGAACTGTGGTCGTAATATACATGGGATAATTTCTGTTTTCTTTTTTTTTTTTTTTTTTTT
>PVKA01031859.1:0-25859 GCA_004027165.1 Ctenomys sociabilis | reverse complement strand
ATTATTTTATTTGGAAATAAAATTCAAAGCATGCTTGTAGTCTACAAAAAACAAGGTGACAAAAATTTTCATTGTTATTCTTTTTTGATTATATTGTTATTTTCACTTCTTGGTCATTTTTTATTTCTTAAGCAATTTTATATGTATTTTCCCTGAGAATAAAATTCATACAGAAAAAAATTCTTTGCCCTGGACTGCACTGAAAAATTCAGCTTTTGTCTCTGGTCACAGTGCAGAGTACAAAGCCATCTGAATGGAGAGTCCCGTATTAAATGGGACAATTCCCAGTTCTAACAGGTCCATGCTTATCTGGGTTCTGGCTTTGGCTCTGACTTTCAGGGATATTTCTGATCCTTTGTCCATGATAACCACTTAGTAAAAGTCAGTTTCCTTGTATGTTGACAGCAGTATTGACAACATTGGTGAGAGAACATGTGCCTTGTGCTCTGCTTCTTCCCTGAAGAGAAGTTTGGATAAGAGGCCTAATGATGGTTCTTGTAGACCACACAGTCTGATGCATAAGCAGGAAGAATCTAAAACACAAAGGTGTCTTTGAAGTAGAATGAATACACAAACCTGCAGCGCTTAACACAGGTTCCAGGTGGCCTGGAAGCCACTGGAAAGGAAATCTACCAAAATTATAGTCTGAGTTGTAAAGCAAAAAGCAGACATAGGACATTATTCTTTTTAGGATAATTTGATTATTTTAGAGTTTCAAAATCATAATTGCATGTATAAATCTGTTTTTTTAGCATAAATTATTCACTATCAGCATTTGAAAATAGATCTGGTTGATTTTACCAGAAGAAACTACGCTATTGTTAAGTGAAAGAATGTTTCCCTATCTTGACATGTACATGGGAAGAGTCTTGAATTAATTTTCATTATCTAGTCAATGGATACACTTCTTTAATTTTGCTAATCACGGTTTATATAGAAATATCATATAGTAACATCCAATGAGACATTTGAGATTGTGTCTAATTTAAGAAAAAATAATTTGGAGCCTCAAGGTGTAGTGCAGCATAGAGATTGAATAGTATGGTAAAGATTTTGCTTTCAATTCCAACACCTCCCAAGAAAGAAAGTCTGAAACATAATACAAATTCCTAAGTTTTTAAATATTATTTTGGTCTTTTCTTGTTTTGTAGAATTCAGTATTATTTATCCAGTATTATTTACCTGGATTGGAGCACATGTCCATGCTACATATTTTAATTTCAAGCAATGACACCTCCAAAAATTAAATAGTTCACTACCTCAACCTTTCTCTACTTCTCCTGGACTTTATGGCCATGCCTTATGAACAGAAATAGCATGGGTTTGTCTTGCTTTATCTTGGTCTTAACCATCCAGCAGAAAAGAATAAAAGTGAGTTATATGGAGTAAAGCCATATTAATATGCTGAGGTGTAAAGGGCTGTAGTCAACAACTTCTCTGGATAACCCATTGCTATTGTGGACTGCTGGACTGTGTTGTGTTTTGTTGAATTCAGGCACCTATAATAGGTGGATGACAGTGGAATACTCATCTCTGATAGGACTGAACAAGGAGAGGGGATGAAAAAGAAGGACCATTTTATATTTGTATAGACAGAAGAGTTAGGACGGATGTGCAGCTACTTTCACTTAATTCTATGAGAAGAAAGATCTGTACTAATAGTGTTTGGGCCACAGGCCCTGGCTGCTTCTTGTACTATGGATGACCACTAGGAAGATAACAATGTAAAAAGTATTAATTATTGAAATTGTTCTTTTGATCAGCTTTGAGACTGTCTCATTGATATTTGTGTCTCAGTAAAGAAAAATAAAATTTAGAAAAAGAAATAACATGGGTTTTGTGCAGTAAAAATAGAATATTGCAACTTGTTACACAGTACTGGATAGAAACAAAGTTCTAACATGGCCATCACAATTTAAGTGAAAAAAGAAAGAAAAAGTAATGAAGAAATACTTTGTGAACATTATAGTTTTAAGAGAGCTTTGGCTTTGGGTGCAAAGCAGAGAAGATGGACGGAGACACCCCATAAGAACGATTCTTAAAATAAGTCTCTCTGAGAGAAATGAATAAGAGTATGATTATTTCAGCATTGCTTTAATTCTTTCTTTCCTCCTCTCACTGGGGACTTCAGTTTTAATAATGATTAAAGAATGATGACTACATCCCATCTGAATGGCCTTCGAGATTTAACTCGCTGAATCTATTCATAGCACTGAGCTTATAGGGGTGACTGATCAGATCTGCACAGGTTGTCCTGGAAAGTTACAATGAAGCTTCATTGCCCACATCAGTATCAATTATTTGAGAGAATCAAATATTATTTTAATATGTTAGAAATTTGTAATCCAGCCAGTTCCATAGATCATTGGAACAGAATAGGAGATGCAGAAGTAACTCCAAACACACTAACCATTATATCTTCAAAAATCGTGCCAAGCATGTTCACTGGAGTAAGGATAGTCTTTCTAATAAATGATTCTGGAACATCTGGCTCTCAACATGCTAGAGACTAAAACTAGACCCATCTCTATCACCGTGTACTAAACTATTCAGAATTGTTCAAAGATCTGAGTACTAAAACAGAAAACTAAATCTCCTGGAAGAGAAAGTGGATAGAAATGTTGAAGACATAGGTATAGGCAGAGACTTCATGAAATGAAACCCAGATTACACAGGAAATAGTACGAAAAATCAACAAATGGGATCCCACCTTATTAAAAAGCTTCTTTTGAGCAAAAGAACTCACCAACAGAGTGAAAAGACAGCCCACAGAGTTGTGAAAAAGTAGATCCAGTTGTCCCTCAGAATACAAGAAGAACTTGTATAAAGTGCTTACATCTGGAGCACATAAAGAGTTACAAAAAATCAGGCACCCAAAATTAAAAAACCCAATTGAAAAATGGGCTTCTGAGATGAAACACTCTTCACAGATGACAAAACACAAAGGGCAAATAAATATATGAAAAAATATTCAACCTCATTCGTCATTCAAGAGCTGCAAATTAAAACAACACTGAGATTCAGAAAAAGTGGTTATCATCAAGAAAAGAAGCAACAACAAATGCTGGAGGAGCTGTGGGGAAAAAGGAAGGAAATCTCTACTGTTGGCGGGAGAGTACCTTGATACAGCCACTGTGGAAATCACTGTGGAAATTTCTCAATAAACAAGATTAGAAGTCCTTTTGGACTCAGCTATTCCCCTTTTGGGTATCTTCCTCGAAGAATTAAAACATCATACCACAACAGTATATGTGCACACATATTTATAGCAGCAAAATCTGTTATGGCTAAATTTGGAAAAATCATAAAATGCCCACCAACTGAAGAATGGATAAAAGGTATGTTTTTTTTCTATAATGAAATTCTTCTACTCAGTCATAAAGAATTATAAACCTGAGACTTTATTGATAGATGGATGTGACTAGAGACCATACTCTTAAGTGAAATAAATTAGACTCATACATGTAAACATCATATTATCCCCTTAAAGTGAGAAACTACAAGATTAAATAAAATCCAAAATGCAAAATGTATAATAGATATTGTGATTAGGCAAGAAACTGTTTAAAAGAAAAGACAAATGGATGGGGGAAAGGAAATACACACACACACAGACACACACACACAGCATAGTTCAAATAGTTACAGAGCTAATTCCTCTTAGTTCATTAAAAAGAGTTTTGTGATAATACCTTTTTGGGTAATATTTTTTGCCTATACCTTGTATTCAGAGCAACTACTATGAACATAATAATAATACAGTATGTATTAAGTATTGTTATTTCCTATTAACCTATTTTGAAACTCTGTTTTAATTGTTTTCTGTTTAAAATGAAAAAAAATTGATGACTCATGCTGCTCTAGACAGACACATTTTGAATGTATAAAATTTCCACAGATGTTATTCACTCATCAGAATGGAAAATTTCCTGCTCTGTTCTATATAGACTCAGCTTCATTAACATATATAAAAATTAAGCATAACAATAATCTTTTTAAATCTGTATACATAGAAATATTGTCACGGGCATCTAGAAATCAGCTGGAGATGGTGCTAATTGCTAAGTGAATGCAAGTGGTGAAAGAAGCATGAGGTTCTTTTCTGGGAGGAAAAGCCTTCTTTTCAAAGATTCGCCCTTTTCTGGTACCACATTTTATTTTTAAGTCATTGTGTTCAGGATGTACACTCAGATGAAAATTTTACCAGTTATCTGAGTTATTAATATTTATTTTTAAGCACTTTATCTTTATTTAGAAATAAGGATGCATTTTTCTTAAAATTACTTGATCAAACTAAATTACAAAGAAGATGTCTTGCTTTTTCACTGTCTATGAATCATGGCATCTCATGGGTATTGACTGAGATCATGATAATAAAAATAGAGCTAATAGTCTTTTGTCCTTTGCTACCTTCAAGAAAATATTACTGTAGAATTTTATTACTTTTCAAATTCATTCTTTGGTTCATTAAAATATTCTATAGCTTTCTACAGTACAAAGCACATAAGAATCCTTTTGTTTCAGTTTTAATAAGAGCTTACAAAAAACTTTTACCTAATAGAACATTTTTATCACTACTCAAGTGTCTTCCAATCCTTTCTGTACAGAGTGTTTTCCACCTGATTGCTTCATGTTATCTCTTTTTACATCTGACTTCCTGACCAGTTAGCACGTGTTGTTGAGGACGGATATTATGCCTTATTCATGATTTGCCCATGACCTTGTGGTACTGGGCCAGGAGAGGCAGTAATCCATGAGAAAAGATTTGATTTTTAAAAACTATATCTCATGAAGATAATATATTTTAGTTGTTCAACAAAACTCAAATCCAGTATGTCAGCAGTGAACAAATAGAATTTGAAACTTAAAGCAAATACAGTTTATAAGCCACCAAGAAGTAGAATTTGGGTGCAGTGGAGGGTTGCGTATATATGGGGATAGAGACAGTATCGCAGCTCTGCATCTCTGAATATTATGAGGGCTGCCAAGTCTCTAAAATAAATTTTATTAGTGAAAAATATAATCAATGGATTAAAAGTAAATATAAAATGATGTTTTTAAGTAAGCAAAATAGATTTAAACATGAAGTCAAAAAATTGGTATTTCATCATGCAGTTTTAAAATTTTTGGTCTCTACTAGAAAAGAATGTAATTTTACTATATTATAAAATATGTAATAGCATTTAAAACTGTTTATTTTCTAAAAGATGCATAGCACAGTTTCTTGAGTTACATGTACTCCTATGCAGTAACAGCAGTACTCAGGATAGCATTCTGAATAGGAATTATATCTTGGTAGCATAAGTTAAAAAAAAAGCAATGTCTTAAAATGCCATCATGAAGTGCTCAGAAGTTTTGAGACTTTGTGAAAGCAAGGTATGGAATCTTCACAGCCATGGACAGCATCTCAGATCTCTCCAAGGACCTGGACCTATGAAAGCTCCAAGGAACCTGTACCACCACTGGCTTTGGATGTGCAGTGCATCTTCTTGAATTACAGGTGCTCATAACTCTGAAAATAACAGGGACTCAGTAACTGTCACTTCTGTCATCATAGCAGAGAGGAATTCGGGTTAAGTTTTGGTTTTTATTTTCATCTTTAGTTTTCATATATGTTCCTGGAGAATAGAACCACAGAGACCACTGGTCTATGCTTCTGCCATTAGACTTTGTCTCTTATGGTATAAAGCTGTTCATACTCTACTTTGTGTGAGTGAAAAGCACAGCATCCTCTTCAGCAACATGTACCTTTATCTGTACATTTAGTTGTACACAGATGTCTATTTAGTGTCTATACACATAGATAGATGTCATCACCTAAGAAAATGCATAAATTTTTAACCATGAATATGTGTTAATACATACCTGATTCTCTTCCTATATTGGACTAATTTTTATTGTTATTGATTTTGTGGTGTCTTCGACATTTTCTTTTAAAGGTAAGTGAGTAATTATAGAGGCCAGTATGGTGTATTATAAATTGTATGAATGTGAGACTGACAGCTAAAAAAGCAGGCTTAAGTAACTATTAGTGAGAATGGATGAAATATTTCATCCACTCATTTGTTTGATTAATGAATTAGTTCAGAACACTCTCTAAGAATCTATTAAATATTGAATATTGATTCCAGGGAATGCATGAACTCATAAAAATTATGCAAACCATGTTAGGCAAATAAGCCTGAATGAGAAAGTCTTGAATACGCCAACTAATTAGGTGTAAAAAAAATGTTGAAAAAAAAGCTACAAACCTCATTGATTCTCACTCACTTTAAATGTGGATGATGAGAGTAACCAAGAAAATGGTGAAGAAGGAGATTTTCATGGGACAGCTAGTAAATTTACTTAGAACATCACTGACATTTGCATCTCAACAAAAAGCTAAAGTGTGCCTTTAGTGTCACTTTGTGAGCGACTGGGGCCACATCTCGTGGGGCAAGGATGGTGAGGAGAGTGTCAGCAGGCTCTGAGAGTGGTGGCCTTGGGACTCTGCTCTACATGCCGAGTGAGGGGAATAGGCTGAAGGATTTCATCACACACAGTCCTGGTTGTATTTTACATTTTTAATAAAAATACTATTCCTCTGGCCTTTAAAGAGTTTCAGAATTATTTCCTAATACTAAACTAAGCACTCCTGAGAATTGGCTTCATTTTTCCTTCAATGTAGCAGTGACCTCTATCATTGCTGAAAGAGGGTAAATTTATGTATCTAGCCATGACTAGATTTTTATTATATTGGATTATCCAGAAAAAGAAATAGAATAATCTTGTTTCAAGGTCATTTACAATAGGATAAGATACCATCAATTTAGATAGTTTAGTTGCTAGTCTCATTATAAGTTGAAAGGGACAAGCTGACCTCTGAAGCTACTTCTCAAGATAAATTCATAAGTTTTTATGAGCTAGCAATCCCCAAAACTCATTACCTAAGACTGATGCTTTTTTCACTGCTTATTAGAATACGGTGAAAAACTAGCCCCTTAAATATTATTTTCTGCCTTTTACTGAGATTACAATTGGTAAATGACACGGAGAAATAAAAGGTAAAAATCGCAGTATGTTCTTAAATAACATAAGATGGCCATTTGATAAATGCATGTATAATTTTGCTTCTCCAGTCTGATTCATTTCCAGAGTGAAATAATTCAAATTATTGAATTTATATATTATAACTCCTAGTGAAAATAGAGAATTTTATATGTTATTTTCTATTCAGACAAAGTTTAGTGAGATGATTTAAAATTAAGAAGGACTTTAACCCGGGCGTCGTGGCGCAGACGTATAATCCCAGCACTCAGGAGGCTGAGGCAGGAGGATTGTTGTGAGTTCAAGACCAGCCAGAGCTACAAAGTGAGCTAAGGCCAGCCTGAGCTGCATAGTGAGACCTTGTCTCAAAAAGACAAAAAAATAAAATAAAATAAAATAAAATAAAAATAAAGACTTTAGAACACAGCATAAATAGAATGTTATCTTAGCTAAAACAAAAAATGGGTTTTTTAATTTATTGTTAGTGCACATAATTAGAAATGACACTGATGATCATAGTTGATTTTATGGATCAACATAAAATAATATAATGAATTTTACACAAATATGTGCATATAAGTGGGTTGTTTTACATTCACCTCTCTATATTTATGTTGTCCTCACTAAATGATCTGCTTATGTTTTGTAATCACAGTCTGTTTTGTAGATTGTGCTTTGTCGAAAAATATAAACACATCAAATCATTCATTTTAGAGCCAATAAAGACTATAAGAATTATATAGTGAATTTCTAAAGTCCGACTTCTCACAAATTTCTACATTAATGTTGCAACACAAGTTCATCATTTTGCTATTTGTTATTATAGTATAAACTATTTTTTCTTTTTAACTAGTTGTGTATTGCAAGACAAAAGATGCAAAATAATCACAAATCACTTTTCATCTAGTACAAGTAATTTGTTAATATATACTCATAGTTGTAATAGTTTATAATGTTTTTGAAGCAAATGAGAAAATATCCATGGATTTTTACTCAATACACAAAAAGCTACTTAAAATATTATTTGGTTCATTGTCCCATCCCCTGATCATAAAATATCTCATCTATCATCTTGATGGAAAAAGTCTCACTTTATTTGTACATATTTATTGAAGAGAATGAAAATAAAAGCAATAAACTATAAAGATATAGGTGAAATAATCTTGGAGTGTGAGGAGAGGCTCTGAGGTAAGTCTACCTTCTTTGACCAGAAAACTACACAAATGTTAGGGTTTCAGACTGGTGCCTGTTACAGTTTGTACCTAGTTGTCTTCCCAAGGCCTCATGCAGTCATGGGGTGGACTTCTACAGTTAGTGATCCAGTGCTGGGATCATGGGTGTGAGTCCTACACCCATCCTGAGGCAGATAGCCCGAAGGCAACATAAGGGAGACAGACTTGCTCTCTGTTGCCATTGTTACTGCTGCTCCTACCCTTTTGCTTTTGCTGTTTTGCTGTTTTCACCCACCATGAAATGCTGCACTCTGCCATTTGCAACTGTGCTTTGTATTATTTTTTTAATTAGTTTTATTGAGAAACAAATAGCAGTGATACAGATTCAAAACATTAATAGGAGAGTTTCAATAATTAATACATTGCATATTGTTTTCATAGTAGTTTGTTGTCATACAGGGTACATACATGATATTCTACCTACAAACACTATTAGAACAGAAGTCTCGAATGAATTAAGAGAATGTAGCTCTACACTTATCCTACTTTTTAAAGCTGAATTATAGTAGAGTTTCAATAATTAATATTTTTTATCTTCTTATCTTCCTAGTGGTGGTCCATAGTACTAAAAGCCAACATAATATCCTGTCCAACCATTATTAGTCCAAATCTTACCTCTCAAAGAATTATGCAGAAGCACTGCAAATTTATCCTAACTGCTGTTTACACAAACATGGCATGGCTCTTCTTTGTATCCCACTTTTTTTTTGTTAAGATCCGTCAAAGACAGGCACTCTATTGTCATTAAACCATTATATGTGCCTGAACTCAGGGACACAATCAAAAACAGTCCAGCAGTCCACAATGATAGTGAGTTATCTGAAGTAGTTGTTGACTATAGCCATTTACAGCTCAACATACTATTATGGCCTTATTTTATATACCTCATTTTTATACTTTTCTGCTGGATGGTTAAGACTGAGATAGACCTAGACCTATATAACAAAAAATGTAGCTTTTGTATCTGATGAGGTAAGTCAAGTCCCCTCAAGGTTTACATTGTAATCCTATACCTCACTTTGTAGATCCTTTGTGTCACCTATGTGGATGAGTCACAACAATTGCTTGACCAGTTTGTTCTCTGTGAGAGCCTGAGAGAAAGCTTTCTGTCCATATGACTCTTCTTAGGCACACTATAGATCATAGCTCACCTTTCTCTGTGGCTCCATAATCTCCTTTATCAGAAAATTTGGGGCACAACTGAGTTCTATGATGTTATAGTTCAGGTTCTCCTATGTCCTGAGTCTTCACTGACCTTGAAAGGCTAGGGCCAAATGTTGGCTGACCTTCTGGCCCTTCTATTTCTCCAATATTTGATCATCAAACTTCGGTTGGTAAGCATCCAGAAGAGAAGCTGATTAGTACCGTGCACCGTATGCCATTCAGCTTGCCATAACTATCTGACTGAATCCTTTTTAGTAGTTGTTATACATTTCTACTTGTATTTCTTCTTTTGACTTCTTATACTAGGGAGACTATACGATATTTGACATGTGTGTCTAGTTTATTTCACTTATGAGTATATGTTCCAGTGGCATCCACTTCGATATAAATGCTTCAAGTTTGTCATTCTTTATAGCTGAGTAATATTCCATTATATAGAAATACCACATGTTTTTCTACCATTACTCATGTGATGGGCATCTTGGTTGTTTCCAAGATTTTGCTATCACAAATTGTGCAGCAAAAACATAGGTACACAAATATCACTATGATATGATGTTTTCAGTTCCCCTGGGAAAATTCCAGAAGGGGGATAGCCAGGTTGGATGGGATTTCCAGTCCTACTCATTGAGGAGTCTCCACACATACCTCCACAATGGTTGCACCAGTCTACATTCCCACCAGCAGTGGAGAGGTGTTCCCTTTTCTCCACATCGTCTCCCACACTTTTTGTTGGTTGATTTCTTTATAATAGCCATTCTTTCTGGAGTGAGATGATATCTCAGTGTTGTTTTAATTTGCATTTAATTTGCATTTGGATGGCTAGCAATGTGGAGCATTTTTTCATATATTTATTCACTTTTCTAATTTTATCCTCTGAGAAGCATGAATTCATCTCAGATGCGCATTTCTGGATTGGGTCTTTAAATTTGAGGGCCCTGTTATATCTTAGTTTTTTATATATTCTAGAGAGCCAGCCTTTGTCTGAGTACTTATTAGTTAAGATTTTTTCAAAATTTCGGGTTGTCTATTCACTTTGTTGACTATTTCTTTTGACATGCAGAAACTCTTCAAGAAGAGTTCATCCCAGTTGTTAACTCTTTCTAGTGTTTCCCATGCGAATACATGTTTGTTGATGAACTCTTTGCCTACCCCTATGTCTTCAAGAGTTCCTCCTGATTTCTCCTCCAGGAGTTTGAGTGTTTCTGTTTTAATGTTTCAATCTTTAGTCCATTTTGACTTTAACTTAGTGCATGGTGATAGAGCTGAGTCAAGGTTTAGTTTTCAGCACATTGAAGGCCAGTTTTTGAAGCACAATTTGTTAAACAGGCTACCTTTTGGCCACTTTTTTGAAGATCATGTGGCTGAGTGTATTTCCAGAAGCCTGTCTGTCTTCTACTCTATTCCATTGATCCTCTGGTTATTTAGTTGCAAATGTCATGTTAATTTTATCACAATGGCTTTGTAGTACAATTTAAAATAAGAAATTGTGATTCCTCCTGCCTTGTCATTGTTGGCCAGGATTGCCTTTGCTATTCTAGGTCATTTCTGGTTTCAAATAAATTTTAGGAAAGATTTCTTTATTTCTGGTAGGTATGTTTGTAGCAGCTTGATAGGGATTGCATTATATCTATACAACAATTTTGGGAGTATGGCCATCTTTACCATGATGTTTTTTCCTATCCAGGACCAGGAAATATCTTTGCATTTTCTGAAACCCTCTATAGTCTCTTTTCTTGGGTATTGTAATTTTCAATGAAAAGACCTTTGACTTCCTTGGTTAAGTGAATTCCAAGGTATTTCATTTTCCGTGGTGCTATTGTAAAAGGTATTGTTTTTATAGTTTCCTTCTCAGTGTGTTTTTTACCTATGTAGAGTAATGTAATTGACTTTTAAGTATTGACTTTGTATCCTGCTATTTTACTGAATTTGTGTATCAATTCTAGTAGCTTCCTGGTGGAATTTTTTGCCTCTTTCAAGTAAAGTGTCATGTCATCTGCAAATAGTGATGATTTAACTTCTTTAACTATTCTTATTCCTTTTATTTCTCCCTCTTTTCTAATGGATTAGCTAATGACTCCAAAACTATGAGGGGTGATAAGGGACATCCTTGTTTTATCTAAGAGTAAAGGTTTCAGTTTTTGCCCATTTAGAATTATATTAGCTGTTCGGTGGTCATAGATGGCTTTTACTAAATTGAGGTAGAGTCCATCTGTTCCAATATTCTGTAGAGCTTTGAAAATGAATGAGTGTTGGACTTTGTCAAAAGCTTTTTCTCCATCAATTGAGATGATCATGTGGTTTTTAGATTTCAGTCTATTAATATAATATATTATATTTATACATTTTTGAATAATGAACCATCCTTGCATCCCTGGGATCAATCCTACCTGGTCATTTTGTATGATCTTCTTGATGATTAGCTTTCTTCTGTTTGCTAGGATTTTATTGAGGTTTTTTGCATCTATGTGTATGAGGGAGATTGCCTGAAGTTCTCTTTTTTAGTTGTGTCTGTCCCTAGTCATGAAATCAGTATAATACTTACCTCCAGAAATGATTTTGGGAGGATTGCTTCCTTTCTAATTTCACTGAAAAGTTTGAGGAGTGTAGGTATTATGTCTTCTACAAATTTCTTGTAGAATTCATCTGTGAATCCATCAGGACCTGGATTTTTCTTTGTTGGTAGGCTTTTATTACGTTTCGTATGTCATTGGCTGCTATTCATTACTGAGAGTTGTTATATCTTCTTGGTTCACTTTTGGAAATGTGTACCTTTTGAGGAATCTGTCCATTTCTTCTCTGCCTCCTATTCTGTGAGCATAAAGATTCTCTAAGTAGCTACTGATAATCTTCCAAATTTCCACTGCGGCTGTGGTGATTTTACTCTTTTCATTCCTTATTGCATGTATTTAAATTTTTTCTTTCCTCTTTTCAATGAGGTTTTCTAGGGGCTTATCAATTGTATTTAGTCTTTCAAAGAATCAGCTTTTTGATTCATTTATTCTTTGAACTGTTTTCTTCATATCAAGTGAATTAACTTGTGCTCTAACCTTTATGATTTATTCCCTTCTTTGGACTCTGGAGTTTGTTTGTTCTTCCTTTTCTCGATGTTGGAGGTGCAATTTTAGGGTTTGTATATGTTCCCATTCTGTTTTCCTAATGTGTGAGCTCATAGCTATGATTTTCCCTCTGAGAACTTCTTTAATTGCATCCCACAAATTCCAGTAAGTTGTGCTTGAATTTTCATTGAATTGTAGCTATTGTTGAATTTCTTGTTTAATTTCATCTGTGACCCATTGATTGCTGAGTAAGGTGTTTTTTATATTTCATGTATTTAGCGGTTTTTTTTCCTTTCTTTTGTTGTTTATTTCTTGTTTCATTGCACTGTGGTCAGATAATTTCCATGGAATAATTTCTGTTTTCTTGCATATACTTTATCATGACCTATGGACTAGTATGTGCTCTATTTTAGAAAATGACCCCTGTGTACGTGAAAAAGATGGGTATTCAGCTGGGCTTGGGTGGAACACTCTGTATATGTTCAATAGGACCATTTGTTCCAAGATCGTTCAGTTCTGCCACTTCCTTGAAATTTTCTATTGACCTATCTTTTTGAGATAAGGGGGTGTTAAGGTCTCCTGTTAAGATTGTGGTCTTGGATACTAGGTTTTTCCATGTCTATTAAGATTTGTCTTACATAGTTGGGTGCTTCTGTGTTTGGTGCATAGATATTTGTGAGTGTTACCTCTTCCTCTTGAATTTTTCCCCTAACCAGTATTCTTTGTGTCATTTGATCATTCTTGGTTTGAAGTTGAGACTGTCTGAGAACAGAATTGCTACTTTTGTTTTTTTTTTATTGAGGTGCTGGGACATGTAGTACTGTTTTTCATCCTTAGACTTTGAGCCTACCAATGTCTTTTTGAGTTAAGTGTGGTTCTTGTATACAGCATATTGTTGAAAACTCTGTCTTCATTTTCACTCAAATGGTTTTGTACAGCCATGATTGAGATTTTTATTTATTGTATACCTCTTCACTCTTGTTTCATGTGTTCTGTTTCTTTTCTATATTGCTCATTCCAGGCCTCGGTCGTATTTCTCATCTCCTCTATTTTTTTTTTAATCAATGTCTGATTTAGAAGTAGCTATTAATTCTTTTACTGTAGAGTATCTTCCATATTGGGTTTCCTCTATATATTTCCAGAATTGATTCTCTACTTCAGATGCTATGATTTCAAATAATTCCTTTTTTTATTTCATAAATTATTCCTGCTTCTAGTTCCTCTTTACCTTCTGCTGTTGTTTCTTTGCTTGCTACACTATTAATTCATATGTTTCAGCTGGTGTAGTGTTCTGTGCACTTGTCCTGGTGGGCAATGAGTTTCCCCTATGTTTTTGGATTTGCTTCATTACTTCTCATGCTATGTATGCAAATATTTCTTTTTTTTTAAATTTCAGGCAGTAATTGTGGTCTGAGTTCTTCTATACCTTTCTGCTGTTGTTTGTTTGCTTCTACCTCTGTTAATTCATTTTTTTCAACTGAGCTAGTGTCCTCTGCACTTATTGGTAGACTTGAGGCCTGAGATCGGCTTTTGGTCCTTGTCTCTGTCATTTTGTATAGCACTGATCTCTGATCTTTTTTGTAGAGATTTGGTGTAGTTATGACCTAAGAATGTAATGAGATTTGGGGGCCAGTTTATTACGTTTGAGATTATCCAATCATGTCTGGCCTCGATCTTGCTGTTGTTTTCAGTTCCTTTTTGCTGCAGCTCTTCTGGTACAACTGTGAACCTGTGGTTCCTTTCTGTTAGGTCCCTGGTCCGAGGAGCACTAGGGAGTGCAGAAGCTCTCTTTCACACTCACCAGGCCGGGTGAGGTTGGATGAGGTGCAGGGAGAGTCACAAATGTTCTCACTTCCTGAGAGCTTGGAGGCAGGGGCTCCGAGCAGTTGCCGGGTATGCCTGTCTGTGATGTCTTGGCTGGTCGTTCGCTCGAATGTCTTGGGGCCTTCCAGGTGGCACGGAGTGCCCAGTGGGAAGCCAAAGGCTTTCCCACACACTCTCCGAACCATACTCCAGTGGATTGGGTGCCCAGAGAGTTGGAAAAGTTCTCATTTGCTCTGCGCGTTTGGGGGTCGGGGCTCCAGATATAGCTGCACACGTGGGGAGAAGCGAAAGGCTCTCCCACAGTGTCACCAAACTGGGCAGCCGAGAGAGTAGGGAAACTTCCCAGTCACTCGGCGTGCTTAGGGAGAGGGGCTCTGGGGAGTTGCTGGGCAAGTTGGTCTGGATTTCTCAGGCGGGTGCTTGGGGGCTGGGGCCAGCAGTTTGCTTTGGAGCCTGATGAATATGGACTGAAATGTTCAGCAATTATGAGCTAAATAAATGTTTCCTTCCTTAATTCTGGGTGTCGGGTATTTGTCCCAGCAAGGAGAGAAAAGTAACCAAGGCAGTGCCCGGTGTTGGGATTGTAGTCCTAGCATCAGCACTTAAGTTGCAAAAGTCCTTGCATCAGTTACAAGACCATATTTTGTCAGTGTTAAAATGGAAATAAACATAGAGCCCCATTTCTTTCTTTTACATGTTAGCAAAACATCTGCCAAAGCACACATAGTGTATTGTTCTGTTCTTAAGTGTAGGAACAGTGTAATACTTATGGTATCTTTATAAAATGGATCTAGTCTTTTTCTTTTGAGCAGTTGTCTTTGAAAATAGGAAATGTTAAGGTATATTTTATTTTATGTATGTGTGCTTTATTAGTATTTTATTCTCGACTTGGAAGAAAAAATCTGAACAAAATAATTTATATTCAGGATGCATTTTTTGTTTGAGTAACCTTTAATTAGTTTACAAGGTCAAGAAATTAATTCTGACCTGAAACATTTTCCTACTTATTAGAGAATATAGCTCCTCTTAAGTAAAAGGCTTATGTTTTGAACTCTATGACAGCTGCATATAGACGTGAAGGCATAAATATCTATTAAATATTCTATTATTATTTTAATTTATGTCTGAATTCTAGGTGAACTATTTTGTCACCATTGCTTTCTGGAAAACATTTTTGATATAACAGAGACATAATTCTTATTTGTTTTGAAGGAAACTTGGACTTTAAATACAGGCTTAAAACAGTGTGGTTGCATGTCTACCATGTATCGTCTCCATCCCATGTATACAGGCTTTGGGGCAATACCTGGTATTTTTTCTAGTATTAAAGAAAGAAAGCCACAACCTCATAAGCTTAAAATTGTGCTCACTGAGCCTATCTTTAGACACAGTCTGTTATTTATTTTAATATCTTTATTTTAGACACAGGACTGATGGAAAACTACCTCCTAGGTAGGATGTATACAAAGCTTCTTTTTGTACTGCTAAGGCATATATTTTTTCATGTTAAAAGTTTGTATTAAATTCTTCCATATTCCCAGAAATAAAACAACATGTTTCTTGAAGATATCAGATATCCTTGAAACAACACTATAGATTTAATTAATGTTTCTCAACTGAGCGCAAGTCCTGGAGAAAGTGCAGACTGTACTGCACTGCAGAGACATGAAACTTTGCTTATTCTCCCAATTGTTTTCTGGTTAAAATAAATGCTAATGAATTAGTCCACATTATCCCCTAAAAATTGCATTGCTTTACCAACTAAAACTTCTGATTATAAAGAATAAAAAATAAGAAAACATTGAAGAAATATGTTTAATTAAATAGTGAGTGTTCTGATTCTCCAAATTTTTGGTCAAATTGTTACTTGCAGAAAATTCATTAATGGTTGATAAATTTTGATATTTTTTGTTGCTATGACAGAATAAAAAGATGATAGAAGGACTTCCATCAAAATATATAGAGGGATTTCTGGTAGGTAATATGATTCTTAAGGGACTTCTTATGAACAATTAATAGTCCAGCACCTTTGCCAGTAAGATCAAAGTATCCTAGATGGACTTTTCATTTATGACACAAGAATGAACTTTGTTTTCTCATAATTTCAATTTTCTCATTAGCCTAATTTTCTATAATCAAATAGACATACATTAATCAATACCACCACCTTAAAAATGATGTTTACCTGTATCACACTACATTTGGACATGTTCTTTCTCAAGGAAATAAATATTGTTAGTGACCCAAGTTCAGCAAATTTTCTTTAAATGTTGGAAATACTTTGACTCGTAATTCTTAGCATAGTATTTACTTGACTGAATGTGGTGGTACACACCAGTAATTCCAGTATTCTAGGTGACAGAAAAAGGCAGAATGCAAGTCAAAACCCAGACTTAGCAGTTTAAAGTTGGGTTGAGTCCTTATCTTGAGACAAGAAAAGCAATGAGCTGGGATTTATTTTAATATAAAGTTTTTGAGTTCAATTCCAAGTATTGGAAGATGAAAAACATAAAAAAAAGTCTTCCTGAGAACATCGGGGTCAATGGGACTAGATTATAAGTCTTCACTACTAATTCATGTCTGTATCTTAAAAAATGAAGACAAAAGTAATTACTATTAGAAAGCAGGTAGATACGTTTCTAAGGAATTTCCTATGAAATAGAAAATAAATCTTATAGATACTAAATGGTGATTTAAATTATTCTTTAGGTGACACATTTTTATCAAATTTAATCTTCTTTTGACTAAGAAAAGTAAAACAACACAATGTTGAGATCCTGAATACTGCATGATGATTTCATCGATTCAGTTTAGAGAAGTCTTTTAGGAATAAGTTCATTGGCTTTGGTCTCTTAAGATATACTTTCATTGTTGTTAATTTGTTGTTACATTCTAAATCTACTAAGCAAATACCATGTTATAATACACTAAGTAAACTGTCCTCAGGCTGCAAGCATGACACACATGCCCATAATTATAAAGGTAGAGTTCTTATATCAACATTTCAAACATCATCAAATGAATTGTAGGGGTGAGAATGTAGCTTGAAATAGAAATGATCTAATACATGCAACGCCTTCAGTTTGATCCTCAGCACCAAAAAAACAAGAAGCAGAAAGTTGACTTTAGTATTAAGAGGAGGCTTTTGGCAAACAGTAAATGAGAAAAAGAGTCATAGTGCAAATAAAATGCTGGACCTCATGCTCACTGTGACAGTATATGAACAAAAATGAAAACTGAGCTGCGCTTGCAAATATTTTCAAATAAAACAGTAAGTTCATTGTGTTTTAAAGCACCTGGCCATTTTGCTCACTAAATACTTTATTTTTACAATATATTACATTTTAGGTTTTTGATTTTATAAGATTGAGTACTTCAGGACAGTATGTCATCTTCGTTTTTCCTTTGCATTTGAAAAATCCCCTTAGAAATAATAAATAGAATCCTCTTTTTGTTTGCTTTTGTCAGAGATGGCTATTCCATTGTCATTTAAATGTTGCAAGTGCATGAATTCAGCACAATATTCCAATACACTCCAGTAGTCCAGAATAGTGATGGGTTATCTGCAGGACTAGCAATGTCAGAAATTGCTGACTTGAGCCTTCCACAGCTCAGACACTAATATGGCTATCCTTTTCATACTTTATTTTTATACTTTTTTGTTGGATGGTTCAGACCAAGACAAAGCTAGACCCATGCAACAAGAATGTGACTTTTGTATCTGACAAGGTCAGTCAAATCCAAATGAAAGACCATTTTGTCCTTTGTATATTTGAAATAGGATAGATATACAGCTAAGTTCTCTTAATTCAATGAATGGAGAAATTTGCACTAAGAGTGTTTTTGGACAGGATATCATGTCTGCATCTTTTACTATGGATAACCACTATGAAGACAACAATGTGCAATGTATTAATTATCGAAACTGTCCTACTAATTGGTTTTGAAACTGTCTCACTGATGTTTCTCAATAAAATTATTAAAAACAAAAACAAAATAAATTTAAAAAGAAATAATAACTAGTGTGGGAGGATTTATCTCTGAAGTTCTTGTTCTCAGTGGGCGTGGGAAGTTGCAATTAAAGAAGAAATGGTGAACACTGCGATTTGAGAGAGTATATGCCTCCTCTGAGTCTAAATTTGTAAAAGAGATAAGACATTTGCACAACTCTTGATTCACATTTTGTTGTTTAATTTTTAAACCCAAATGATAAGTTTTTCCCTTGCAAAAATACAACTGATTATTGGCCTGTTACAAATTTAATTTAATAACATTATTTTTAATCTGAATAACAGAAGCTGAGTCTGATTTCATGAAGAATAAAACTCCCTGAAATAAGCCTACTGATGAGATTATACAAATTTTCTTCTTAAGAAAAAATGGGGAATATTAACCTTTTACACATTTTCTAGGCAATTTCTTCTTAAAGGCATACATGATAGAAAAATTCATCAGGGTTTGATGATGAACATATACTTTGAATACATCTGAGAAAATTCTCAAAATAAGACAATACTGACAGCTCCAATAGCACTGATGTAGGAACATTCTTTTTTTTTTCCTTTTTTGGCAGAAACAGGGATTGAACTCAGGCCCTTGTGCTTGCTATGGAATCGCTTATTCCACTGAGCCATCTCCCCAGCCCCAGGAGCATACATTTTTGCTTGTGTGGCTTACTCTTTAATCCACCCTACTGACTTAGAATGTATGAGGGCAGAAATTGATGAAATATCAAACATGAGGATTGGGGAGGCCTTGAGAAAGAAGGCTTCAGGTGTGCTATTGCAATAAATTTAAAAATTAAATGTATAATGATTTCGTTGTTTGTATAATAATTTAATTGGTCTGTTCCAAACTGTGCCAAAACTTCTCTTTGATTGTTTGGAGTGTTCTGTTCAAGCAATAATATATAGATGAGAATTATTCCATATATTTCATTAAACCAAGTGCAAAGATCTTTAACAATGTGTTTCCCTACCTTTAAAATTAAAAATATCAGGTAATAGAAGGAAGTGTGGAAGTAAGAGGGAAAATTAGCTAAGAATCCTGAGTTCGAAAAATAATCTTAGTAGGCCCTTCATTCAATGGTGTGCATCCTTGTTAAGAGACATGTGGGGGATATTTTTCATACAAGAAAGAAAAATAGATAGTGGTAAGAAAAAAGGCAGAATGATGTGGCCACACTCAGAAATCTAAGGGGAAAAAAAGCTGTAATCAGGGAGATATTATTTCCTAGAGCTTCCATATTCCAAGCTTTGATAACTATGAGAAAATAAATTACTGTTTTTTTTATCAGAGTACAAGTAGGAAACTAGCATAATCAGTAACTAGCACTGATGAATATTGGAACACATATTTTTATTGATAATTGTACTGCTGATTTCCACTGGTATATTGAAAGAAAGTCAATGCTTATATCTTTATGCTTTTTTAATCTTTTAAAATTTTTAAGCAGTTTTTATGTTTATTTCAGGTAACATGAACAACTAATTTGAAAACAACAGTACACAACATAAAAACCATCATTGAATTCCTATCATTTCATTTAGTGAAATTTTGTATAATTTTTAAAAATTATTTTTAAAAATGTGGGAAGTGGTTATTAAATACAACACAGAACATCTATGTGTCATTCCAGAGTTCATAAATTAGTTCCAACAGAAGTTCCCCATTTTACTAACTCAATTATTGTAGAACAGTACCTCATGTGTCTGAAAGTATTTGATAACTTTACTGTGATATCATCTATTTTAGCAATGTATTTTTTTGATACAAGCTCTTGCTATGAAGTTCAGACTCAGAGTGATCCTCCGGTCTCAGACTCCTCACTGCTTGCATTACAGGCGTGCACTACCATGCCCAGTTTTGAGGCTAACACAACACAGCATGACATGAGGTACCAAACTGCCAGTCAGGCGCTTAGACAACTGAGCTATCTCCCCAGCCCAAATAGTCTCTTCTTTTGTTTTATTTATTTATTTATTTATTTATTTATTTATTTTTGGTACTGGGGAGTAAACGCAGGACCTTTCACTTGCCAGGCAGGCATTTATGCCACTGAACTGTCTCCCCTGCCCAAAATCATCTTTTCATGAATGTGACAAGAAAAAGATGCAAACATGCTATGTCATAAAAGAACACATACATTAAAGGCTATTATCTAATCATTATTTCTGTATCTAAATTTTCAAAGTGTTTTCAGAATTGTAGTATAAGCATGGTAACTAGTGGAGTTACAATCATATTCTTAGGAGATGTGGTCACTTCTGTTTACTCACCATCATAATGACAACTACACAGCTAGTCCAAAAACACATGTCTTACTAGGTTGAAGATGTTGTCAATATCACTTGTTATAAGAACCTTATGGGTCCAGAGTATTGAATCCCTGATTACTACAGTTAAACTTCTACCAGATTTTTTTTGCTATTTGTTAAGTATAATAATGAAATACTTAAGCTTTTATTTGATCATAAAATAATGACAGTCATGTAAGATGGGAACAGACCTGAGAATACAGAAGAATTCCTGCAAGCCTAGCCCTTTGGCAGTTTGAGGCAGAAAGATCACAAGTGCCAATGTAGCCTGAATAATACAATAACCCCTGTAATACTTAGGACCTGCCTCAAGATAAAAAAAAAATTAAAAAGGCTAGGATTGTAGCTCAGTGCCAAGAACCTGAGTTCAGACTCTACAGCACAGACACAGACACAGACACACACACACACACACACACACACACACACACACACACACACACAACAGTAGTGGTGTCATCCAGGTAGAGTGGATAGTTTCAATTTTCAACGAGACTATTTAGTAAGAGTGTGAACTTAGAAGAATTAACATCTATAAATCATTTATATGAAATGACATTTCTTCATAGGAACACAGGATTGCTGTGTTCTTTAGATGAGGTAACTAAAGCAGCTATTGAACATAGAATCTATCACCGAGTAAGAGTTCACCAAAACAATATTAAGGTCATTAATATCAGAGAAACTCTGAGTAAAAATATGAGAGAAGGATATAATCTCAAAACTATAGCATAATATTTAAGACTGTGCTGCTATAGTATGGGTTTTTAAATTTCTTGCCTCCATAAGAATTGAAAGACATCTTTCATTTTTTCCTAATGATTAAGTTTTTGTATTTCAAACATTCATTAAACATTGAAATTGACTTTAATTCCAATGGAAAAGATTTAAAAGAAATATTTTCTATACTGCCCATTGTGAATGTCAATAGTGGAGAATATGCAGCATATCACCTTGTTTTAGTTGTATGAAGAATACATTTTTACTTTGTAACTCACTTTATTTTATTTTATTTTAATTTATTGAAGTACAAATATCAATGAGACAGTTTTAAGGCACATTAACATGACAGATTCGATAAATTAATACATTGCAAACTGTTTTCATAATAGTTTGGTATCGTACAAGTTGCATATATGATATACTTACAGACATTATTATAGCAGATGTCTCTTATCATTGAATTAAGAGAGTGTAGTTGTTTACTTCTCTTATTTTTTTATACCTGAATTATATCACAGATTCAATAATTAATATTTTTTACCTTATTATTATGGCTCTGTATTGTATGTCTCATTTTTATACTTTTCTGCTGGATGGTTAAGGCCAAGACAGAGCATTACCTATATACCAAAACATGTAGTTTTTATTTCTGATGAGGTTACTGAAGTCCCCTCAGGGTTTATCTTGTAATCTTATACCTTACTCTGTAGATGCTTTGTCTGTGTCATCCATGTGGATGAGTCACGGCCAGTGCCTGAACAGTTTGCTCTCTATGAGAGCCTGAGAGAAAGTTTTCTCTCCATGTGACACTCCCCAGGTACACTATAGATCATTGATCTCCTTCCTCTGTCGCTCCATAATCTCCTTGTTCAGAAAATTTGGTTACAACTAAGTTTCATGATGTTACAGTACAGGTTCACTGTGTCTTGAGTCTTCACTAACCTTGAAAGGCTGGGGCCAAAATGTTGGCTGGCCTTGTGGCTCTTCTATTTCTCCAATTTTGATCTGTGAACTTAGGTTGTTAACCATCCAGAAGAAAAGCTGATTAGTACCTTGCAGCATATGCCACTCACTTTGCCCTAAATATCTGACTCAATTGTTTAGTTTTTAGTACATTTCTATTTGTATTTCTTCTTTTGACTTCTTATACTAGGGAGTCTATTTGATATTTGCACATGTGTGTCTGGTTTATTTCACTTATGAGTATATGTTCAAGTGGCAACCACTTCAATATAAATGCTTCAAGTTTATCATTCTTACTTGCTGAGTAATACTCCATTATATCGAAATACCACATCTTTTTCAACCATTCCTCATGTGATGGACATCTTGGTTGTTTCCAAGATTTTGCTATCACACATTGCACTGCTATAAACATAGGTACATGTATATCACTATGATACAATGTTTTCAGTTCCTCCCGGAAAATTCCCAGTAGGGGGATAGCTGGCTTGAGTGGGATTTCCAGTCCCACTCTTTGGAGAAGTCCCCACACTGACCTGTACAATGGTTGCACCAGTCTACATTCCCACCAGCAGTGGAGAAGTGTTCCCTTTTCCCCACAACCTCTCCAACATTTGTTGTTGGTTGATTTCCTTATGATAGCCCTTCTTTCTGGAGTGAGATGGTATCTCAGTGTTGTTTTAATTTGCATTTCATGGATGGCTAGTGATGTGGAGCATTTTTTCATATATTTATTTGCTTCTTTAATTTCATCCTCTGAGAAGTGTGTATTCATCTCAGATGCCCATTTCTGAGTTGGATCTTTAAATTTGAGGGCACTGTTATATATTAGTTCTTTATTTATTCTAGACAGCAGACAGTTCTGTGATTGCTTATTAGTTAGGATTTTTTCAAAATTTGTGGGCTGTGTTTTCATTTTGTTGACAATTTCTTTTGATGTGCAGAAATTGATCAAAAAGTATTGAGAGAATACTTCCTAGCAGTATCCTCAGGGTTTAATCTTGCAGTTAAAGTTTTCATTATGGTTTTACTGGGTGTCCTAATTTTGTTGTACTGAGGCATTTCTAGTATTCTCATAGCAAATACAATGCCCTACTTTGTCACTGCTTCAAGAAGAGAGTATGTGAATGTTAGTAATGAATTGCCAGCGGCTAACTTGAAGAGTTTCTTTGCAACAAGCAGTGGATAGCTGCTGGGAGGTGCTGGTAGAAGCAGCCTTGCTCATAGTCCTTCCAAATTGACACTAATTCTACTGTGTTGAGAGATTAAGGATAGGAAAGAGAGGTTCATGACTTAGGAAATTCAGGGAAGGATTTTTTTTCCTCTTCTGCTAAAAACACATTTATTCAATAACTATCACTCTCCTGCTTAGATTTTACTAATATGCATTCCATCAGTGAGAAGGAAGATAGAACTCTGTCATAACTTAGCTTATATAAATCATTTGAGCATTTCTGCAAACGTTTGAAGGCATATATAAGTAAAGCTAAAAAATAAATTATGTTGGTGACCAAATTGTGGTTAGAAGACCAAAAGCTAACTAAACCACTTGGGGATTCATGAAGAGAAAACAGGGTAAGGAAGCAATGAATCACCCAAGTAGACAGACAGCCACCTCTTGTATGAGGAAGCTTTATGAACCTCAATGCTTGGTCAAAATCCATGCCTAAACTTCAGAAAGGAGTAGAAGGTTTGGCTAGCTGTTTACTTGATAGGTATTCAATATATGAATGACAAACACATAGTCTTGTGACATTGCATTAGTAACAGAAGTCCTCTTTAATCAATGGGCATATAGAGAATTATGTTTTTGAATTTTTCTTTCAAATTTACCTAAGCAGAAAAAGCTGAGAAAGATATAGAATCTAGCAAGGGCTAGAATCTCAAGAAATCAGTCCCAGCCTATCAGTAACACATTATAATCAGTGGCCAGAATACTGACCTGTAGACAGATGGCTAAAAGGTCGCACATATAAACTAACAGGTAGATAATTGAGTCACACTAAGGACTGGATATCTTCAAAAGTTTTCATACATAGGAAAGATATTCCAGCAATAAAATGAAAAGAAGTATAAACATTTCGAATTTTATAATACATCCATGAGAATTCTAAATTCATTTTAATTCAGATAATCTTGGTTTGAAGGATGTTTATGAAAAGCTAGAAATACTTTTTAGATGGATGTCTAGAAGTTTGAGATTGACATCATAATTAAAAATATGTATTTCAACAAAAATTTTGTAGGAACAAAACAGACAGACTCTCTAGAGGAATGTCAAACACACATATTTAACCAAATTCCAATAAGAAAGGCATAGATAACTCATGTAAAATAATAAGATCTGAAAATAAACTCTGTTTCCAAAATATTCTAGTGCTTTCCTCTGTAGTGCAATACAATCCTCAGCCTCATAGCTATCCCCTTCTTTCCTTCCTCTGCCACTGCATTCATCCATCATTTTCTCCCTCCTCCCTCCTCCTCTGAGATTAGGTCTTCATCTCGTTTCAGTTATTTGAGCCGGGAATGCCTTAATTAAATTTTGAGCGAGATCTTCCTATTGAAGCATCAAGTTGCTCAGCTACTCTGTAAATGATTAAAAGATGACTTGTCCCAAGCAACATGGTTCAAGAGATTGAATCTGAAGAGAATAGCAAATGTTGCTCTCCTCATGTCACTTTCTCTCACTGAAGCATGTGCAGTAGATGCTTCATTACCAGCGTTCTCTTCTCTTTATCATTGATGAAGCTGAGCAGCATTAGCCAAGCATGACATATTAATTCTCTTTAAACAAACACATCAATCTTGTGTTTTCATGTTCCCAGTTCATTATTGGAGTGATGGAGTGGAGTCACAGCTTTCTGGGAAGTTAGGATTCGAATGAGATCTAAAATCTAAGTGAACAGCATTTTGTCCTGCGATTACTTTTGGAGAATAAATGGTTACAGAAATATATAGAGCTAGAGAACTCGGTTATCAATACAAATGGTTGTGTCTCAAATTTTTATAAAATAACATTTTATTAAGTTAATAAGAATGTTGGATATTCAATCATTATTATTATCATTCTATTTTCTCATCCCAAGTTTTCCTTATTTAGTATTTTTTACATAAATAAGGTGTGCATGTCTCTTCTAAAAAAAAAAAAACATAAATAAGGATTTAGAGAATCCAGACAGGATTTAAAATAAGAATAAATATTATTAAATGTTTTATAATTAGATGACTATTGTAATAGTTTTGATATATCTTATGCATTATTAAATAAATTACTACATGTCATAAAATATTAGCATTTACTTAATTTAATGTGAAGCAATAATGCATTTACATGGTTCTTCAGAAAGCATAACACAATTTGTATAACTGCATGATATTTTTTATCTTAAAAACTATTTTTTAAAACTCAATACTAATTGTGACATTATAAATAGAATAATAAAATCATATATAGATATAATTTCCATTATTTCTTCAAATTAACCATACACTCTGCACACATTTTAAATTTAACTTTCTCTCTCTTTCCCTCTTTTTTCATACATTCACAC
>PVKA01031858.1:0-25857 GCA_004027165.1 Ctenomys sociabilis | reverse complement strand
CTTAGTACTGTACTTTAGTGCTCAAATATTCTGAACTTTAATAAAGTTTATGCCTTTTTCCTTTGTTGGTTAGTTGTTGATGCATATCTGTAGAATCCTCATCAATCTAATGCATTAAGATTTCTACTATTTTCTTCTAAGAGATTTATATTTGTAGTTCTTAAACTGAGGTCTTTAATGCATTTGGAGTTAATTGTTTATTTAGTATAAGGGTCCAATTTTACACTTTTGCATGTGGCTGTCTACTTTTCCAAGCACCATTTGTTGAAACTACTGCTTTTTATCATTAAACAGTCATTGATCTTCACACTTGAGCTAAAAAAACAGTCAAGGTTTATCCCATTAGCTCATATGTCTGTCATACATCAGTATCATAACTTAATTACCTCAACTTCATTGTAGTGTATTGAAGTTGAAAAGTATGGGTCTTTTAGTTAGGCCTTTCTTTTTTTAAATTGTTCTGATTATGCAGGGCTCCTTGAAGTTCCTTATTAATGCCAGGATCAGCCTTTTCATTTCTGTGGGAAAGGTTACAGAAATTTTGATATTGTGTGAATCCAAGATTTCTTTGTGGTATAACCCCTTAACAATGTTGACCTCATGGCCACAGGAGAAAGCTCAAGTTCTCTCAGGTCTTTTCTCCCTCTGAATCCAAGTGATTTTCTTGAGTGCAGTTGTTTTAAATAAAACAAAGAACATTTGTTTAAAAACGTTAAACAACATGTATAGTCCTTTCAATATCTTGAAGCTGCTTCAGTTACTTAAGATTTAAACAATGGTGCTTGTTTCTGTACACCAAAATAATTAGAAACATTAATCTTTAACCAGACCAAGAGCCCTGATACCTGAAGGACACAGTCTTAACAGTGCATGCAACTCAACCAACACAAGCCAGGTACATCAGAGGCTTGAGGATAGGCAGCAGCTCTCTCACTGGACTGACACCAGTTTTCCAGCCAGTCTTTTTTCTTGGATGCTTCAAGTGCTAGACAAACTCTAGAGTTCTACTCAGGCACTTGTGCTGCTTCCAGTACAATATTTCCTAGATGAAAAGAAATCCCTGGCACTTCCTACTCCACTGTTTTCCATGCCTTCATTCCTTATCAAATGGGTTCTTCATTGCAAATTCTGTCTACCCAAGCCAGACTTCTCTCTGAAACCCCAGCTCAGATAGCAAAATTATATTCTCTTAATGTTCCAAATCAATCATATTACAACCATGTGATCGATGTAATATCGCACTTTTCTAAAAGCTTACTTATTTTTCAGCTGTCTTCTCATTCACCCAATAAATAATTACTGACAGCCAATCACAGTACTTTCTACCTCACTGAGAAAATTTAAACAATGGAAGAGAATTTCTAAAGACCCCTACTACCATCTGCCCAACTATCAGAATCCATATATTTACCTTCATTTCTCAATGTCCACACTCAGGAAGAGGAGATATAGTCAGCCTTGAATGCCACCTAGGCCATCTTAGAAATCTCCTTACCATGGTGATTACTCAGGAATATACTCTGATTCATTTTGCTAACAATATTTTTTGAAAATATCACTCTGGTGTATGATTGATTAAATTTAGTGAAGTTAAATAAAGAAAAATACATCTTAAGGCTTCTGTTTGCATTCAGTTCTCAAAAAGAAAGTTTTATTTGTGGCATTCAGGTAGCAGCAGAAAAGAAATTATTTCTTTACTTTCATTACTTTCATTTATCTGACAAACATCTAATAAATAGGTGCCTTTATCTAAAATTTCTCAGGAATAAAATATTTTGAAACCTAGCAGATATCCAAACCATATCTCTTAGCAATTCAAATATGTCCCCTAACAATTTACTTGCAACTTCAATCAGAATCTAATACATAAAATGCTGGAAAACAGTCTGCGTGAATTATAGAAATCAACCTAATAATTTAATGTAGAAAAATTATGCTCGTACACCATACTCTAACATTATTTTTCCATTGAGAGGTTGTATCAACAAGTTTTTCTATTGAGTTATTTTCATTTACACAAGCATATGCCTACCTTCTATAAACATTTATATTCTCATATCACTAGTAATATAAATTGTCCATTTCCTTAAGGAAAAATAGATATACTTCATACTGCCTTTATTTATCCTCAGCTTTAATATGTTTATAAAATATGTGGCTCTCAGGGACAGATATATATACTAGATCAGCTGGAACTTTAATTTGTACTTACTGGAAATCTCTGAATATGTTGCAGACTAATCAAAGGTTCAATTTATATTCTTAGAAAACAACCCTCTATAACAGACATTAGAATAAAATCTGCTCTAGTTTTATGAATTCCTACCTTAAGTCTATTTTTTTTAATTTTGAATTTCAAAAAGTCCTTTCATAAAACTCTTAGGAAATAGATAAGGATGAGAAATGTTCTAAGAAGTAAATAAATTCTCATGGCATCAAGCACAGGATTCACATGAATAATGAAAAGTTGGTAACACAGCACATATTAGCCCTTCATTTTTGTGATTTCTGGTTCATGTTAGACAAACCAAAATTTCCGGGGTGTCTTTCTGATTGTGTCTAATCATAATTTTTCTGTACTTCTCTTCACCCTTATCTTTTTTCTCTCCTCTTGTTACTGCTTTATCTTTCTCCCTTTCATCTTTCAAGAAAGAATGATTTCAAATCATGCCACTTATTGACAGGCATAAATGAATCTCTGGATTCTGCCTTGGAATCTTGCTATCTTTTATAATTGAGAAATGAGAAAAAATATTAAACATATTAAACACTGTATTTCTTAATAGATTTTCCAGTTTTTGTACCTTGCAAAAATGATTTTGGGCCTAGAGAGATACTTCAGCAGCATAAATGCCTGCCTGACAAGCACAAGGTCCTGAGTTCAATTCCCAGTACACATACACACACACACATAAACACACGCACATGCACACGCACTAAGTACCTTTGATTTCAAAAACAAATTAGAATCTCCTAGGAGTAATTCCTCAATTTTTTTTTTCTCCTCTCTTTCAAGAAGCACAGAAACATTCCTACATATCTGATTTCTGCCTTTTTATTTCCGTTGGGGGGGGAAGGATTGCAGAGCATTTGGAAAAAATCTAAAAACATTTAAGTTCTGCTGGTCTATGGAAAGGACTAGATAATACTTAATTTGTTTCATCAATATTTTTCAATTCATTGTACTTTTTCTCTCCTTAATTTCTTATATATTTATTTCTTTTTTCTCTGTTCTTCCAATTTTACACGCATATATCTGGCAACATGAATAACTGATTGGAAACAACACTATGAATCGCAACAAATACTGTGAAATTCAAATAAGTTTGGTAGGTGAAATTCTGTGTCACTGTTTTCTATTTTAATTCTAATTTGTACTCTTTAAAAATTAAAAGGAAAAAAGAATATTTTTCATATATCAGATTAAATTGCTATGTGCCCACAACATTGTCTCAATCTTCTATTTTTCTAACCTCTTTGGGTACCAGCAAGAGGCGGAGAACAGTCAAGAGCCCAAGTTCCTCACACAGATTGTACCTGTGATGGACAGAGCGGAATTTCAACTTGGTGGCCTTGGCATCCACCCAAGGGCTCATGCGGCGTGGCTTTGAGGTCCATACCTGACTCCTTGCCCCTGCCACTCTTGTACTGCTCTGTTCTGCTACCAGGCACCCGGAACTAAGCAGCTGTGCTCTACTCTGCCCTCCCACCACTACATGTCTGCTTCAGAGCTCGCCTCGCATGGACTACAAGCACGAGGAAATAGAATCCGTCCCACTGTAGCTCACGGGTGCTGTGTACTGTGTCTCAGTGATGAGAAAGTTCATTAGCCTCCTAAATCAACTATAAGAGAAATGACTATGTATACCACTATTCCAAAGACCCTGAGCTTTCCTGCAGCTAATTAATAGTAAACGACATGAAAACATACAAATTCACAGAAGTTCGCTTTATTTATACTCACCTCAGCCATATCACATGTAGTATATGTGAGGATGGAAACACAGTACAGCTTCCCTATTTACAATTCAAGTCCATCTCCTCATTATCTCAGCCTTTCATAATCAAAGTCCAGGGCAAATTCCTGCCAAACCTTCCCCCGAAATGAAGTTAATTAGATCATAAGTAGCTCTTTTCTTAATTAAGCTTACTTCAACCACAAATGCATTTTCTCATTTTATTATCACTAACATAATGATGAAATTCTGTGGTTGGCAATTAGGTAAATGCTGTGCTCTATAAGATTCAATTACAAATACAATATGCACCTACATTTGGTTTAGGCCACAAATGTATATACTTAATGCCTTGCAAAATTCAATGAATTGATAATTTCTACTTTTTACACTTAATATTTTATATTCCTGACACAAAACAATAGATCTTCTGATTAATATCAGTGACTTGTATACAAATAAAGAAAAACCTCAAGTAGCTCAAAAATTATAAAGTCTCCAAACAAATGTATTATTAGTAATCAAGTGTATTTATACTATTTCTGAGGTTGACATTTACAACTATATCATGTTACCTACATTACTCCACTGAACTTTAAGAGGAAGACAAAAGTTCATCAGTGAAGATCTTCAGTGGAGAAAACAACTACTTTAGTAAATTGTTGATAAATAAGACTAACAATAAAATACTAAATAATTTTAATTATAATTATTTTAGTTATGACCATAAGTATAAGTCTTTGAACTTATACTTTGTACTCTGGGAATTCTAAATTACTGGCCATCTGTGTTTCAGAAAGAACAAAAATGACAAAATAGGTGCTAACAAATTATTTGTGAAAAAATAATTAGTTTATCAAAGCAATTTAGAAAGTCATTTGTAGAATAAAGCTGTGTTAGAGGAAAATTTGTAAGAAATATGAGAACAGGGAATTTTTTAGAAGATGATATTTTAATTTTTCTGTTGCATGCAGGCATGGGAGGGTTAAGATTACCAATAAATTTATTGAGGAGAGTTTAGATGGAAATAAAGAAAAAAGAATTTTGGAAAATAAGACTAACAAATGAATCAAAGAAGGTCACTGTGAAAGACTTTGAGAACAAAAGTGGGTACTATATTTTTAAGTTGTTTGCCAATCATTAAAAAACATGCACTGGTCAGTTAAGGAGATATTTTATTCAACCTATTTCAGAGAAGATAGCATTGATGAAGAAAATCTCAAATGTAAGGAAGAAAGCCTAACGGGTTATAGAACCAGGGAAACAAATGTCATCCACAAGTCTTTCTTATAAGAAGCAAGAGAAATCCCCAGTTCCACCAAGAACAAGCAAAAAAAAAGAAGCAAGAGAATGATGACTCCTACTATGTCACAGTGTGGGAGCACAGTGTGGTCCCTTAGTCTCATCTTTAACTTAACACAAAAGGAAAAGAATTTCTTAAACCTAACTGCTTTCCCAGAGCAAAGAATTCTGTAAAGTTCAACAAAGTCAGTGTTCTCCAAAACAACTCCCCTTCCTGTCATCTACTAAATAGGAAGGGGTCTGAAGAGGCTTCTCAAAGAAGAGACATGGACCTTAATTGACCTATGTCACAGTAAAAGAATTTTTAGGACATGTCACTATGAGACAAGTCATGGTTTATTTGTGAAAGTGAGATGGTAAAGAAAGCTAAACTGTTCCAGCTAGAGTGTCTGGGAGCAGGCTTGCTCTGATGTAAGGGTGTAGACTATCTCTCAAAAAAAGCAGGCCAGCTCTAAGACTTAGCTGAGGTGGGCCAGGGTCTACTTGATCATCCTCTCAGCTCTGGTTCCCATAGCATCTGAGGAATTTTTACAGTTCAAAGTGCAACCTGGTTCCTATAAGATAATTGTTCTTGGTTGGAAGGGAGAGAACCTTCCTGTAGTCATGGAGTCAGTGTTCTTGCTTGGGGAAAGGTGATCATATTTTGGAGTGTCCTGTGAGCTTTGCTTTTCCAAGAATAAAGGTGATAACACAATGTCTGGAGACATCTCGCTGTCACACCATGTGATTTTGCAACTGAGTGCTATAAAACTAGCTACTGAATATGCCAGTAAACTCTGAAAACTGCTTTACTCTTACCTTGGTGTCCTCAATCTTGAATGGGGGATGGGATTGACTGAATAAATTTAGGAATAAAAAACTTTGCTAGCTTTTTCAAAATGATTCACATTCCTACATACAGAGCTGAGAAGAAATATGATTGAGAGTTTGAAGGTAATAGGGGAGACCAAAAACTGAGTTTGTTTGTCTCCTTTCCATATTTGTTTCTTCTATCCCACCTTTCTACCATTAGCAAAGTTTGTTGTGTGCTAAGAGAAAAAAGGATTGAATTTTGCACTTTTGCCTTATGGAATAGATAGAAGGAAAAAAACAGTGACAATAAGGCATAAAACAATGATAAAGGATTAAATCACAACACAAAATTAAGATAGAGTCAGAAATAATATTCATTAAGAATGTTTAACAATATTTCATGGTCAAGAGTAAAGCATTAGAAATAAGTAAAGGGGCAGTAGCAGTTTATACTACAGTTATGGCCATGCCCAAGAATTAGAATAAGGTCATATTGGGAAGAAAAATACCCTAACCTAGATCCTCACTATCTAAATATAGACATCATTAGTAAAGTCAAAGCACTGTTTTCCTATTATTGCTATAATAAACTACCATGATCATAGCATCTTAAAATAACACAAAATTGTTCCTTCATAACTCTGAAGGTAAAAATTGAAATGGTAGGCTGGCGAGATAGTTCACTGGACTAAATATCTGCTTAGGCAAGCGTAAGGACCAGGGTTCGATCCCTGGCACCCCATGGCATGCCGGCCCTGCTGAACCAGCAACTGAGTCCTGGACTGGTGTGCACACCTGTAATCCCAGCACCAGTAGGTTGAAAACAGTAGGATCACTGTGAGTCCAAGCTATATAGTGAGACCCTGTACAAAAATACATTAAAAAAAACTGCAAAGGGACTCATTAGGTTAAAGCCAAAGTGTCAGAAGTGTCAGTCACACTACTCTTTTCTGAGAGAATTTCCATACTCTTGTTTTGTCCAGCTTCCAGTGCATACCCACATTCCTTGGCTCACAAGCACTTTAAATTTTCAAATCTTAAGCCAGGGAGTTTTTGGTGCTCATAAATGGCACCTAGCAAACAGTTCCACCACATAACATCAAGTACCCACAGACTCTGAGGAGTAGGGTGTGTATGTCTTTGGAAGGACCACCATTCTGCCTCCCAGTTAGTGGGAAAGTAATAAAACTAGAGGACATTTTCACTCTAATTAAGAAAGAATAAGATAATCTTTTTTGAAGAAAAAATGAGTTTTTTTCCTTCTAATTTATATAGTGTCCTAATCTTCCTAGGACTTCTATTAAGCATTCCTGATCACTTAGCAATAATTTCCAGAGCTGGTGGTATAGCTCAGCAGACTAAGTGCTTGCTTAGGTAAGTGCATGGGCCAGAGTTTGATCCCTAGCACTACATGCCATGCCAGCTCTGTCCCTGGACATACTGAGTCAATAAAGGAATCCTGTGTGGTGGCACATGCCTGTAGTCCCAGCACTCGGGAGGTAGAGAACAGGAGGATCAGTATGAGTCCAAGTATAGTGAGTCCCTGCACCAAAAAAAAAAAAAAAATCCAACCTCTGCTTTTTTACTGTTCATTGAATTAAATTCTTAACTAATTGTAGCTATTTTAAACTCAGTTTAGATAAATAATTTAAGTAAAAAGTACATGGTTGCAGTAGATACTAATCAGGATAACAGAGTCTAAATTAAATGGACCAAAAAACAAAATCTGTGCCAGTTCAATATAGTTGAACTGGAAGAAAGAAAAAGAAAATTAGTTTGGATTTTTGGAGGTTTTAAAGACATTTTTAGATCTGCATTCCTAGCAATATTTTACAGGATTTCATTTCTTTATATTTTGAAAGAAATATATATTGCCAACATTCTTCCAACCCCACAGAATCAATGTTACTCTTATACTTTTCTGCCAAATTTATCTTTCTTCTTCTTAATAGGGTAGAATATATACTTGTCTTTTGAGATAAGGTGTGCTCTATAGAGTTCCCTAGTGACTGGTCTTAGGAACATTAGACTCAGACCTATTTTGCCCATATCAGTATCTGTTAACAGGACAGGACAGTGTGAATGGAGACAGCTAAAACAGCAAGAGTTTTCAGCTTAGCAGTAAGCTTTTTGCCTGTGTAAAGGAGTTTCATTTACCTTAAAAATGTGCACTCCATTATCAAGTGTGCATTGATACTTCAATTATTAGGAACACCCAAATAAAAAATGCTCAAGAAAAAGAATACACAGAAAAAGTATTTTACAACAACAATGGAAAAGAAAATCAAAGCTTTTAACTCTCTTCTACTTGAGAAGTACTTTACATTAAATCTCACACTAGAACCATACTTTGTTCCAAATAGAAAACAAAAGTGCCTCAAGATAAAAGAAATGAAAAAAGTCACTCAAAAATGCTTCAACTTCTGAAATATATCCATTACCAGATTGTGAAAAGATATTTCTCCTAAAATCATACAGGTAACAAAAAATAATGAATTACAGTTTTACATGAATATTAATCTGTCTCTTTTCTCTGATATTCAACACATCCTGATTAAATCATACTGAAGTTCTTTGAATTGTAACCTTCAAAACATAACCTGTTTTTGACACAGATCTTAACATTAGAAAAACATAATAGTCTTCCATGTAACCACAGTACAAAGAAAGGCATTGCATATTGCTTTCTATATAATGTTGAGATTGGATAGAAGAAATAAAGATATGTAAAAAGGAGACAAGGAAAATTGTAATTTTAAGACTGTACTTTTAAAAAATGAACCTGAAGCTTATATTTTTAACCTTTCCAACATCAACTCCCCTAAGTTCCTAAATCTTAAAAAAAGACATGTTAGACTAATGATACTCTTCTGTAAAATGGGGCATCTTATAAACAAGCTCTTGCTTTTCACCTGGTAGCAAGAGAAAGACCTAGCAATGAGAATACATGACAGTGTTTCCCAAGGGGCCATGCAGACAGTGGTTAGTCAATGAGAGCGACTCTATCTGGGGCCAGGGAGATGGCTCAGTGGAATAAATGCTTGACTGGCAAGTGCAAGGGCCTGAGTTCAATCCTAGGTTCCGCAAAAAAAAAAAAAAAAAAAAAAAAAGAGAGTGACTCTATCTAATTTACAGGTGAATTTCTTATTTCTTTCTTTACTATAGACTCACAAATTCTATGAATCTCAGATCACCCAAAAACCCCAGCCACACATAAAAATATGAGTGGAGTGAACAGAGTTATGTTCTAACACACAGACATAGAACAAAAACAACTAGGAGGGGTTGCCCTCTTATTTCATAGGATTTAGGTTGAAATCCAGCATCAGAACAATCCTGGATCCCCTCACTGCCAACATTCCAGAATGGAAAGAGAGAAGAGCTATCTAGTCACAGTACACTGCCAGCAGGTAGGAAGCAGATCAGGGTAATTCTGCTAAGAGATATGAACTGGGGCCACCCAGACATCATGGCCATAAAAAGCCTGCCTTAGCCCTCAGTACAAAGGACTAGAAGTGTCTCCACAGTCTCGATTAGCAAAGTAGCACTGACCTACAGTAATAAGCAGGTAATCATCCTTGGTCTATGGCAAGACAAGGTGCTGTTGTCTATGACCAGCAAATAAGAGGAGTCAGTGGTGGAGAACAAAAGAAGCTGTGAAAGGTTCAAGCAACCCCAGTCTTTCCCTACCTGTAGGCACCACAGCAGTCTCAAATATTTTTCATTATTTTTGAGCCTTGCTTGGCAAAGAGATGAAAACATTCCCTGGAGGAAAGATAACCTCTTAAATAATGGTGCTGAAAAGACTATCTTTCTACACATAAAAGATTGAATGTAGGCCCATATCTCTGTCCATATGTTAAACTAAAATCAAAATGGATCAAATAACCAAATAATAGAAAATAATCAGTTAATTTGCTGGAAGACAAAATAGATACCACTCTACATCATAGGTATAGGCAGAGAGTATCTAAACAGAAACATGGTACACAGGAAATAGTACCAAGGATCAACAATGAGATCACATCAAATTAGAAAGCTGTGCACCAAAAGAAACAACCAACAGAATGACAGTCTACAGGAAAAAAAAAACTGCAAGCTATTTCTCATACAGATAACTACTATTATGAATATATATGGATTTATTTTTTTTTAACTAGGGATTGAACTTGAGACCTTATGCTTGCCAGGAATGTACTTATTCCACTGCGCTGTATTCTTGGCCCAAGAATATATCAAGAATTCTTAAAAATTAAACGTCCTTAAATAAAAGACCAAAGCAAAATATGGGCAACTGAAATGAACAGAAATTTCACAGAAGTACAAATGTCCCAAAAAAATACATGAAGAAATGTTCGACGTCACAACCATTTGCAAAATACAAACATTGAGATTACATCTTGGCCAGAAAGAAAAGCTATCAGCAAAACAATTAAGTAATGAATGCTGGTAAAGTAGTGGAGAAAGGGATCCTTTTTATATTGCTGGTAGAAATATAAACTAGTATAATACCACTATGGAAATTAGTATGGAGAGTTCTAAAAATACTAAAAGTAGTAATACCATTTGACCCATCTATTCCACTTCTAGGTATTTTCCCCAAAGAGTTAAAGGTATTACACCATAATGATGTACAGATACCTATGTTTATAGCAGTACAACTTATATCTACAATCTGGAAGCAACTTATATGTCCATCAACAGATAAATAGATTTTTTTTAAATGTGATGTTACACAAAATGCAGTGCTGCTCTGTAATTAAAAAAGATAAGTTTGAACCACTCATAAGAAAATTGATGTACTTTGAGACCATAATATTAAACAAAATAAATCAGATACATGGTCTTAAATATCACATAGCTTTGCTTATATGAGAAAGACATAATATAAATAAAGTAAAAGATACATCATAGGGAATGTGGACATAAATGTTTCTCAAATAGAAAGGAGATTAAGAGATAGTGGAAGAAAAGGAACTGTTGAATAAATAACCATGATATGCATAAACATGATACAACTTTCCACAAGAAAAGTAAATATTATATACTGCAAACATATACAAACAAACAAAAAAGATCTCACTTTCAATTATGTCATTTGTGAAGATAGGTAGATATATGAAAATTAAGATAAATATATAATTATATATGTATAACTAATTTGACATACCTATGTACTGCATACATTAGGAATTTTTAGGAAAGTACGACTCTTTGGACAATCACACATAAGCCTCAATTATAGACAAATTTGAATCCAAATCTTTAGTTTGCAATTACTTGTCACTTGTTATTATTACATGTTCATTTACTACTGTTATGGAAAAATAGTTTAAACTTTCTGTGTTCCAATTGCCTATTTGTAAACAATGGATTTAATATTACTCCATAAAATTAATACTAAGGCTTAGAGGAAATATTACAACCAACTGATTCATTAAATTACTCAAAAAATTTATTGAATATCTACCTCATACCAGCTACTATTTTAGGATATGGCCAGACAATGTTTTCTCTTTATGGAGTTGACATTCTGGTAGTAACAGACTGGTGGTAAACAAGTTAATATGAAATATACTAAATGAAAGACATGTAAAAAGTACCACAACTATAACATGGATAAATGGTAACTCTGACTACTTAGTATGGAATTGTTCAGAAAGACTTAAAGTCTGAACAGATCCAAAAGAAGTCTGAGATATGTAGCTGTTTGAAGGACAATACACTGGCCAAGTAAGGAATTTCCATTTGCTTACAATACTGTCAGTACAGAGAGAAGGATAGGAGTATCGAGAGGTAGTTTGGGGCAGATCCTAACATTACAAGCCAAACAATGATTTTTTTAAATTTTAAATGAGATGAAAAATGAGTAGACACTCTGAGCAAGAGATTGGCCTGAGAATAATCTAAAGCTGCAAGAAAGAAGCAAGTAGTTAGGAAAAGCTTACGAAGGTTCAGCTAAGATAGAAGCTTGAATCACAGTTTTGGTACTATAAGTATAGAAATGTTGGATTCTGGTTGTATTTTGAAGATGAAACTCACAAGATTTGCAAATAGACTAGATTTGCAACTGAAAGTACCACAGTAATGAAGAATGCAGTTTAGTATCTGTGAAATGTGAACAATGCAATCACCATCTTCAAAATTAGAAAAAAGAAGCAGTTGGAGATCAGGATGTAAGAGGTACTTGTGGAATGAGTCAGGCACTTAGTTTGGATCAGGTTGTTTTCTTTTTTTTTTTTCTCTGTATTGTTCTGATTTGTCTTTGAAGGGGCCTTTAACTCATGCCCAACTGAATGTTTAACAGGCACACAGATGGTATACAGAGGAAACAGGAACTCTAGCATGGCAGGAGACTTGGAGCACAGAGTCCATTCTGGTAGGGCCATCACATAAAAAGGGTCCTACAAAACAAACGTAGGGTAAAGACAAAGAAAAGAAGGGCTGGCCAGATACCTCAGTGAACTGAAGCACCTGCTTAGGCAGAGTTCAGTGGGCTGGTTTTAATCCCTGGCATACAGTGCCTGCCCCATGCACTGAGATGGCAATGGAGACTGAGTGGTGGCGTGTGCCTATAATCTCAGAGTTTAGGAGACTGAAAACAGAAGCATCACTACAAGTGTGATCTCTGTAGTGAGACCTGTAGACTCAATGGACTCTGCAGATCCTGTACCAAATACAAACAACAACAACAAAAAAAAAAAAGACAAGGAAAAGAGGTGTGGAAAAGGGAACATAGTGAAGAGCCAGGCTTCGCCATGACTTTTCCAGTGGAGAAGATATAGACCGTAAGGCCCACAAGAGTTGATGACTTAGTGTCTGTTGACAGCCTGTAAGTTCACGGTGGATGGCTACAGATGCCTGTCACCAAAAAACTTTTCACCCACACTACTGCATGCCATGCAGCACCAAGAAACAAGAGATACACTTTCTTCTGCAATGTACCTTCAGCACTTTCTACTGATAAAGCCAAACAGTATGGTCATTAAAGGAGAACTTATTAAAGAAATCTAATGCATTTGAAGGACCATATACTTAATAATGTACTTGAGATTAGAGGAAATAAATTGATAACTGATATGCAGGACATTTGTATTTATTATTAACAACCGAAGAGTCACTCTCAATTACAGATAAATATTGAAGAAATAATATCATGTAAGGTTTCCTATGTGTATTACATATGGAAATTCTACATTTAATCAAAGTATAATTATATGTTTTTTCTGCAAGAGTAAAAAATGATTGTTCAATTTGCAATATTATGTACAAAATAAAGGTCATGAATAATCTGAATAATGAACAGTCAAAACCCCTCATAACAGAGTTTGTTGGCTAGATGGGTTTGGAAAGACTAAATTAATGTTTGATGATAATGCTAATAAAATTTACTTAAATCAAAATATTATTTGATTATTATTGTGCATAATTATTATAAACTTTTGAAAATGTTTGCTTTACAAGTTATATAATAATAAATAAAATAGCCATTTGTTATCCTTACTTTTTGTCCATTCAATTTTATATGGACTGTTTAAAAAAATTCACCTTGGGAATTCTCAAAAATCATAACAATAGTCTTCTGCTTTTTATTTTGGGAAACACAGTAGTGATCTCCATAATTGAGAGAAGAATATCAACCTCGCTATGTCAAGAGTTAACCAAAATGAACATGTCCAAAAATAAATACATCAATTTGGATTATTCTCTAAAAGTATAAAAAGGCATGTAGACATGAAAAGAAAATAAGATAATATTAGAGATGAAAGTAGAAATTAGTGATAATGTGTCAAGTGATAACCTATTCTATTGTGCTTTTAGTTTTTATTAAAGATTTAAACTTTCTAAATTTAGTTCGACTTATAATACCACATTTCCAAGAAAAATTAAACTTTTGCACAAGAAATTTAAATAAAATCATGCCAAGATATGCAAAAATGAAACTGTCCAAAACTTATAAAGAAAAAATGATTAAAGCATATACATAAAAATTATTAGCTAAGGAAGAAAAAATTTAAAAAGCATCTTAGTCCACATTACAAAGAAAAAAAGGACCAAGTATGTAAGAAACTAGACTAATTAAAGGATTGAAAAAAAAAAGATCTATCCTCTTTATGAATTTTATACTTATCATACATACCTTTGAAAACTAAAAGTAAAATATTTTCTAGTTACCCAAGCTTGAAATATTTTAATACCTATAGATGTAGCATATAGGAAATAACAAAGAGCATAATTCAAAAGGCAACAGAAGTTACAGCATACTCTGGATGAACAATAAAAAGGTCTCCAAATGATAATTATGCAGGACTATATAAAATATATTAGATGACCCCTTATTTAAATGGCCATTGAAGATTTCTATGAAACAGTACCAATCTTATGTCAATTTGCACAGGTATTTTTTTCATATATATTTGTGTATATGTGTATAAAAGACAGGGAAGAAGTAATATAAAATCAAAAGAAAATGGAAATATCCTTTTTAAAGTTTCTAATACTAGGAGAAGATATCATACAATATCTTTTAGATAAACTGTAATTCAAAGATATAGTACAAATCTTAAAACAAAAATTAAGATTAAGCAATATTCAGAAATTAAATACAAATTAATTAAAAATTAAATGCTTCAAAACAATTGAACTAAGAAAAAGTTTTCATGATAGGAAAGAAGAACTAAGAATAAAATATAAGACAAATACTGGAATGACAAATAAATGACCATCACTTCTGACAGTTTGGGGACAGGGTATCGCACAACATTCTAGTGTGTTGTGAACATGGATAATGAGCATGACATTTACTGGTGGCCAGGTGTCACTTGTAAGACTGAGCTACAGCTATTTCCTTGAAATCCACCCTGTAGACCCATATGGAATCATGATCCATAGGGTGCAAGAGAAGTCCATTTATAGAGTGTGCTGATGGAAATATTTTGCTGCTGTAGACAGAAGAATAACTGAAAGACTGCTATTGCATACCACTTATTTTCCTGTGTTTAATTGTTTGCCCTATTTGGTGGGTTCTTTCCATTCTTATTCATAGGATTGTAATCATTTTTCTCCCTCTCTAGAACATCATTTAGTAGTCTGTGTAGACTGGGCTTTGTCTTCATGAAATTTTTTAGTTGTTCCTTGTCATGGAAGTATTTTGCTTCTCCATTATACTTGAAAGAGAGTATGCAGGATATATCAGTCTAGGTTGGAATTTGTTTTCTTGCAAGACTTGAAGTACTTTGCTGCATGCTCATCTTGCCTTGATGATTTGTGAAGAGAAATCTGCCATTATCCTACTGGGTTTTCCTTTAAATGTGATCTGTCTCTTTTCTTTAGCGGCTTTTAGTATACTGTTTCTGTGCTGAATTTCTGGGATCTTGACTATTATATATATGGGAGTAGTTTTAATTGGCTTGATGATATTTGTTGTTCTATATACATTGGTTACCTGAATATCAGATTGTTGCCCCATATTTGGGAAGTTTTCTGCTATTACTTCTGCCCATGTTCTTTTTATATCATTTGTATTGACTCCTTCCTTCTCATTGATGCCTATTAGTCTCACATTGTTCATCTTTGCATCATCTTGCAGGTGTTGAATTATTTTTTTCTGCATCCTATTTGTTAAGAGATCTTTGCTTACTTTTCACTAGTTGCAGTGGTGTCTTTAAGGTTAGAGAGTCTATTTTCACTTTCACTCAAACGGATTTGCCAGCTTTTGATTGAGGTTTTAATATCCTGCATATCACTTTGAATCTGTTTCATACACTCTATTTGTTTCCTATATTGCTTTTTAGGGGTTCCATCATTTTTATATTTTGCTCTATTTTTATCAGTGCATTCTTTAGAAGCACTTAGCACTTCTTTGACTATAGTTATCATTACTTTTTTTCCTGCAGCAATTATTTCTGATCTGATTTCTTCTATGCCTTTCTGCAGTTGTTTCTTTACTTCCAACGCTATTATTTTAGAGATTTCAGCTGTCTGATTTCCAATCTCCTCTTTGCTAGTGCCTTTTGCATTTGTACTTGGTGGACTCGGGCAAGTCTGAGACTGCTTTTTGTTCCTTTTACTTGTCATTTTGTATACCACTGACTTTTGACCTTTAGAGTAGAGTTTAGATAGAGTTATTACTTTAGCAGCAGGTCCAGATCTAGGAAGTTCAGACTCATCCAGGTGGGTGTGGCTTGTGTCTGGCTTCTATGCTCCACTTGTTCCTGCTGCAACCTTGCAGGTGAACCCTGTGTGTTACTCTGGCAAGATGTTCTGCTCCTGAATCAGCTGGGTGGGTCCTGCCTCTAGCTTCTTTGCAGGGAGATCTGCTGAAGGGTTCCAGGGTGGGCCTGCGCTCTGGGTCTATTTGGGATCCGGAGGCCCTGGGCCTCCAGTATCACTCATACTCCGGGTCTGTGTTTTGGGTCACTTCAGGACCTGGCATCCCCAGGTGGTCTCACTCTCATGCTGGGCCTGCACTCTGGATTGCTTCAGATCCAGAGCCCAGGAGGTCTCACTCTATTGTGCTGTTAGATACAAGGGTAAACAATTAAAATATTTTTTCAAGTGATTATATAAAATAGAATATGTATTCATTAAAGGAAAACATTTTAAATGGGCCTTGAAAATATTCAGAAAGATCTATGATTTTATGTATTAATGACATTGGATTCATTATACTTCTTAGATTAAGACATCAGTTCCCTTTATGCTTTCTTTCTTGAAAACTTTCTTGAATTTTCCTTCAAAATAATAGTTCTTTCCATTTAGGAAACATAATACTGATATGCATGATTGAGAGAAATAAAAGTGGGTTTTCCATCATGCATAAATTTGATTTTACAATAAAATAAAATATTTTTGTACCAATTAAATAAGCACAAAGGAACTGAAATTACATCACACATATTATCACACCATAGTGTAATGAAATAGGAAATCAATAGCAAAAAAACACAAGAACTTTATAAACACATAGAAATTAACACCCACTGGAAGAAATAACAAAGCACAGAGTAAATTAAATTAGAAATTAGAGTTTCTATAATTAAATGATATCACCAGTACAACAGCAAATCAGAATTTAAAAGACACAAAGAAACAATCCTAACAGGAAAACCTATACCAGTGCAAAGTCCTATTAGGAAAGCAGAGTGACCTCGTCAATAGCTTAATATAGAACCTCAAATTTCCACAAAAAGAACAAGTCAATCACAAAGCTCATATGAGGAAGGAAAACATAAATTTCAGAGCAGAAATAATACAATGGAGACTAAGAAAACAACACAAAAAACTCAATGAATTGAAATGTTGGTTCTTTGAAAGATTCAATAAAACAAACAAATCTTAGCCACTCTCATCTGAAATAAAAGACTCAAACCCATGCAATTAGGATGATAAGGGCCAAATTACAACAGATCCTACATAAATCCAGAAAACTCTTTTACATACTTCATGAATCTTTATTCCAATGAAATGTAAAATGCAGAAATAATGGACAGATTCTTAGATACATATGAATTCCCAAAGCAGAATCAAAAAGATATAAAAAATCTAAATAAACAAATATCAGTCAATGAAACTGAAAATGTAGTTCAAAAATTACCAACAAATAAAAGCCAAAGTCCTGATGGAATTACTGGTGAATTCTAAATTTAAAGAAGATTTAATGCAACTCTTCTCAAACCCTTTAATGAAGTTGAAAGGAAAGCAATTACTCACAAATTATTTTCTGGAAGCAAGTATTACCCTGATACCAAAACCAGACCAGGACTCAGCCAAAAAAAGAGAACTACAGTTCATCTTACTAATTAACATAGATCCAAAAATTCTCAGTGAGAAACTGGCAAGCAAAATGCAGCAAAACATCAAGAAAATTATACACCATGAAAAAGTGCAATTCATCCTAGAGCTGCTGGGATGGTTCAATATAAACAAATAATCAAAGGCAAAATACATATGAAAAAACCAGGGACGAGGGAGATAGCTCAGTAGAATAAGCACTTCCCTGAGAAGCACAAGGGCCTGAGTTGAATCCCTTGTTCCAGATAAAAGAAAGAAAGTAAAGAAAAGAAAAAAACAAACAAACAAAACTCACCTCAATAGATGTAGAAAAACCATTTTCCAAACTCAAACACTCATTCATGATTTTAAAAATAATAAACCTACAAAAAATTGAAATAGATTATCTCAATCTGATAAAAGTTACCTTTAAAAACATACATCCAACATTATACTAAATGTTCAAAATCATAAAGCTTTTACTCTCAAGTCAAGAATAAGACAAAAAGATCCACTGTCACTATACATATTTAGTATGATTCTGCAAACTTTAGTCAGATTAATTTGATAAGGGAAAGAAACAGATGAAATAATAATAGAAAAGGAAGAAGTTAAATTATCAGTCTTTGCACATGACATGATACTCTACACAGAAGGCCCTCAAAATCTCCACCCAACATTTCCAGAATTAATGATTAAATTCAATATCATAGCTGGATATACTGAAAAATCAATAGCTTTCCTTTACATGAATAATAAATTCACTGAGAGTGAAATTAGGGTAACAACACTTTTCACAATGGCATCAAAATATCGAAGTACCTAGAAATCAATCTAATGAAACATTAGTCTAATGACCTCTGTGTAGAAAACTTCTATGTTTATAAAAGAACATTAAAGAGGATATAAGAAAATGGAAAGATAGCCTTTGTTCTTGGATGGGAAGAATCAAAATGGTAAAATTGGTATGCTCCCAAAATTGTTATACAGATTTAATGCAATCCCAGTCGAAATTCCAACAGCATTCTTTCATATATTTATTCGCTTCTTTAATTTTGTCCTCTGAGAAGTGTGTATTCATCTCAGATGCCCATTTCTGAATTGGGTCTTTAAATTTGAGGGCCCTGTTATATCTTAGTACTTTATATATTCTAGACAGTAGTCCCCTATCTGATTGCTTATTAGTTAGGATTTTTTCAAAATTTGTGGGTTGTCTTTTCACTCTGTTGACAATTTCTTTTGACATGCAGAAGCTCCTTAAGAAGAGTTGATCCCAGATGTTGATTCTTTCAAGTGCTTCCCATGCGAATATATGTTTGTTCATGAACTCTTTATCTACCCCTATGTCTTCAAGAGTTCCTCCTACTTTCTCTCCCAGGAGATTGAGTGTTTCTGTTTTGATGTTTAGATCTTTAATCCATTTTTACTTTAACTTAGTGCATGGTGATAGAGCTGGGTCAAGTTTTAGTTTTCCGCATGTAGAAAGCCACGTTTTCCAGCAACATTTGTTAAAGAGGCTATCTTTCTTCCAGTGAGCTTGTGTAGCCTCTTTGTCAAAGATAAGATGACTGAGTGTTTTCATAGATGCCTCTGTGTCTTCTAATCTATTCCAGTGATCCTCAGATCTATTTTGTTGCCAATACCATGTTAATTTTATCACAGTGGCTTTGTAGTATAATTTCAAGTCAGGAATTGTGATGCCTCCTGTCTTGTCTTTATTGGGCAAGATTGCCTTTGCTATTCTAGGTCGTTTGTGGTTCCAAATAAATTTCAGGATTGATTTCTCTATATCAATCATAGAGGTATGTTGGTGGCAGTTTGATAGGGATTGCATTAAATCTGTACAGCAATTTTGGGAGTATGGCCATCTTCACGATGTTGGTTCTTCCTATCCAGGAGCATGGAATACGTTTCCATTTTCTGAAATCCTCTATAATCTCTTTTCATAGCGTGTTGTAATTTTCTGTGAAAAGATCTTTGACTTCCTTGGTTAAGTGAATCCCAAGGTATTTCATTTTCCACGGTGCTATTGTAAAAGGTATTATTTCTATTGTTTCCCTTTCAGTGTGCTTGTTATCTATGTAGAGGAATGCTATTGACTTTTGCGTATTGATTTTGTATCCTGCTATGCTACTGAATTTCCTTATCAGTTCTAGTACTTTTTTGGTGGAATTTTTGGGGTCTTCCAAGTAAAGTATCATGTTGTCTGCAAATAGTGATAATTTAACTTCTTCTTTACCTATTCTTATTCCCTCTATTTCTCCCTCTTTTCTAATGGCTGTTGCCAAGGATTCCAAGACTATATTGAATAGGAGGGGTGATAGAGGACATCCTTGTCTTGTACCTGATTTAAGAGTAAAAGATTTCAGTTTTTTTATAATCCATTTAGGATTATATGAGCTTTTGGGTTGTCATAGATGGCTTTTATCAAGTTAAGATAGAGTCATTCTATTCCAATTTTCTGTAAGACCTTGAACATGAATGAGTGTTGGACTTTGTCGAAGGCTTTCTCTGCATCAATTGAGATGATCATGTGGTTTTTAGATTTCAGTCTATTAATATAGTGTATTACATTTATAGATTTTTGAATATTGAACCATCCTTGCATCCCTGGGATGAATCCTACCTGGTCGTGGTGTATGATCTTCTTGATGATTTGCTGTATTCTATTTGCCAGGATTTTGTTGAGTATTTTTGCATCTATGTTCATCAGGGAGATTGGCCTGTAGTTCTCCTTTTTGGTTGTGTCTTTCCCTGGTTTTGGAATCAGTATTATACTTGCCTCCAGAAATGATTTTGGGAGGACTTTTTCCTTTTCAACTTCATGGAAGAGTTTGTGGAGTGTAGGGATTATATCTTCTATAAATTTCTTGTAGAATTCAGCTGTGAATCCATCAGGACCTGGACTTTTCTTTGTCGGTGGGCTTTTCATTACATTTCGCATTTCGTTGGCTGCTATCAGCTTATTGAGAGTTGTTATATCTTCTTGATTCAGTTTTGGTAATTTGTACCTTTTGAGGAATCTGTCCATTTCTTCCGTGTCTTCTATTCTGTGAGTGTAAAGATTCTAGAAGTAACTAGTATAACAAGCAAAAAGAAGAAATACAAAAGGAAACCTACAACAAGTAAAATCAATTGAGTCAGATAAGCCAAAGTGAATGGCATATGCTGCAGGATACTAATCAGCTTTTCTTCTGGATGGGTAACAACCTAAATTCACAAATCAGAGTTGGAGAAATAGAAGAGCCACAAGGCCAGCCAACATTTTGGCTCTAACCTTTCAAGGTCAGTGAAGACTCAAGACGTAGGAGAACCTGTACTGCAACATCATGAAACTCAGTTGAGCTCCAAAATTTCTGAACAAGGAGATTATGGACCACAGAAGAAGGAGATTGAAGTTCTATAGTGTGCCTGGGGAGATTCGCATGAAGAGAAAACTTTCTCTCAAGCTCTCACAGAGAGCCAATTGGTCAAGCATTGGCCGTGACTCATTCACATGGATGACACAGACAAAGGATCTACAGAATAATGTACATGACTACAAGATAAACCCTGAGAGGACTTCTCTGACCACATAATAAATATAAAGTTTATGTGTTGGTATATAAGTCTTGCTCTACCTACGTCTTAACCATCCAGCAGAAAAGTATAAAAATGAAGTATACATCATGGGGCCATAATATTAACCTGAGCTGTAAATGGCTATGGTCGACAACTTCTTTGAATAACTCACTATTGTTGTGGAATGCTGGACTGTGTTGGATTGTGGTGGCGAGTTCAAGCACCTAATTTAGTTGAATGACAATGGAGGGCCCACCTTTGACAGGTGTAGACAAAGGAAGGGGTATAGATAGAAAAAATCATGATGTGTGTGTATTGACAGTACAGTTGGGCTAGATAACGCTGTGTTTCTACATAATCCTATGAGAGGCAAGATCTGCACTAATGGTGGTTGGACAGGATATTATGTTGGCTTTTAGTACTATGGTCATCAACTAGGAGAATAATTATTGAATTTTTGATATAATTTAGGTATAAAAAATAAGATAAGTAAGCAGCTACACTCTTAATTTACTGATAAGAGACATCTGCTAAAATTAATATCTGTAAATATAATATCATGTATGCACCTTGTACAATACCAAAACATTATGAAAACAGTTTGCAATGTATTAATTTATCGAATCTGTCTTGTTAAGGTGTCTTGAAACTGTCTGATTGATATTTGTACTTCAATAAATTTTTTTTAAAAATTCCAACAGCATATCTCACAGAACTAGAAAAAACAATCCTAAAATTCACTTGGGACCAAAAGATACCTGGGATAGTCAAATTCTGGGCTAAAAGACAAGGTGGAGACATTACAGTATCTATCTTGAAATTATACTGCATATGTACTGTGATAAAAAACAAACCAGCATGATATTGGAAAATGAAATAGGTCTGAAAATCAAAAGAACATATTAGAAGATACAGAAACAACTCCAGACACACAGGCTCCTTATCTTTGCCAAAGGTGCCAAACACATTCACCAAAAGAAATACACACTTCTTAATAAATGGTACTGGAAAAACTGGCTTTCCACATAACAAAGATTAAAATTAGACTCATATCATTTATCATGCACTAAATTCAAATCAATATGGATCAAAAATCAAGTGTTAACACAGAAACAATCTGCTGGAAGAGATAATAGGTAGAACATTTGAAGATATTGTTGTAGGCAAAGACTTTATGAATAAACTCCAATCACATAGGAATGATGGCAAAGAGTCAAGCAATGAAATATCTTTTTATTCAAAAGCTTTTGCCAATGAAGAGAAATGACCAACAGTGTGAAAGACAAAACACAGAGGAAAAAAATTGCCAACTCTTTCTCAGAAAAAAGACTACAGTATGGAATATACAAAAGACTCAAAAATTAAAACCTCCCACATTTACAGATATCCAATTCAAAAATGCACATCTGAAATAAATGCATTTCTCAAATTAAACAGAAATGGCAAATAAATATGAGAAAATTTTCAACATCATTGGTCTTTCAAGAAATGCAAATTAAAAAGCACTGAGATTCCATCTCACCCCAGAAAAAAATGGCTATTATCAAGAAGTCAACCAAAAACAAATGCTACAGGATCTGTAGGGGAAATGAACGATTCTCACTATTGGTAGGAGTGTAGACTCGTGCAACCACTGCAGAAATCAATATGGAGATTCCTTAAAAACCTAGAACTAGTGTTCCACTCAACCCAAGTATTCCTTTCCTGGGTGTCTTCCCAAATGAATAAACAGCATCATACCACAGCAATATATGAGCATTTAAATTTATAGCAATAAAGTTTGTAGTATTCAAATCTTAGAAATAACCCACATGCCCATCAAAATAAGAAATGGTTACAGAAGATGTATTTTAATCCCAGCACTCGGGAGGCTGAGGCAGGAGGATTGTTGTGAGTTCGAGACCAGCCTGAGCTACAAAGTGAACTTAAGGCCAGCCTGAACTGCATAGTGAGACCCTGTCTCAAAATAAATAAATAAATAAATAAATAAATAAATAAATATAAAAATAAAAATACAATTGAGTACTACTCTTCCATAAATAAGGAAAACTGAAGACATTTCTAGTTTAATGGATGGACCTTATTTCATATGCTTAAGTGACATAAACTACATACATGAGTTCAAATATTGCCATGTTTCTCTAGTGTGAGACACTGAAATAGTAAATAAGAACAAAAATGTATAATAGATACTGTAAATTTGGAAGAAAATGTTCAAATAAGATGGGGAACAAAGAGAATGGAGAAAGGAAGATGGAGAAAGTAAAAGAGAAAAAAATGGAAATAAAGCTTTGGTAAATAGTAAGAAGATTTAAAGGAGGTGAGGGAGCTGTAGGGAAAAAAATGAAAATCTGTCAAAGATATGCATAGATTCCCTATGTTGAATCTAAAAATATACATATAAAATTAATTTTAAAAATTAAAATATAACCAATATATTCTATTAGAACCTAAGCCTCATAAAAAGATAAAGAATTTAAAGCATATTACAGAGAACAATAAAAGATTATTTGGAACAATGAAGTAAAGGAAAGAGGGTCTTTAGAGACTGGTACTTCAATGAAGAGAAACTGATTGAGATACACAGGTAAGTAATATTAGAAAAAGAAAGGGCAAGGAAGATGGCTCATTGGAATAAACGCTTCCCTGGCAAGTGCCAGGGCCTGAGTTCAACACCTGGCTCCACCAAAAAAAGAAAAGAAAGCCAGTTATTTATTGTGCTGCTATTTATCAAGCACTGCACTAGGTTACTGAGTATTTAATAGCAAACAAATATGATCTAATTTTGGCTATCATAAAATTTATATTCTAGCGATTTCACTGACTGGGAGACTATCCAGAGTAATATGTCACTGTATATATTTGTTATGTACAACAAAATAATCTGAATCCTCATTATCTGAATAATATTTTAGCAAAGCAAGAATCTTAATATCATTAGTGAATGAAATATGGTAAAAGGATAAGTATCGATTACTCTATGTAAAATGTGCAAAATAGATTTAATGTTTCCATTTTTAGGATGCTGTCCTATTATTTTATTTTAGAGAAATCAAAAAAGAATGAAGAATTTTTATATTATATACAGATATATACATAAATTCCTTCATATATGTTTATGCATGTAGACATAAAAAACTTATTATAAACACTACTCTAGAATAACCTTATTAAGTGGATAATAATATTGACCCTCCATTTTACAGATGAGAAAACTGAGTAACAATGCATTGGTAATAAATTGCACATGACACTTAATTTAATGAGGGTCAGAGCTAGGTTCAACTCTGCAAATCTAATTCCAAAGTCTGCAGCATTAATCAGTTAGGTTTCTCTGCCTTGTTATATCAGTCTCCATTTTATTTTCCATTTTCATTAATCGTAATTTTTCTGCTGTTAAACTTTCTTGAATGCTCAAAATTACAAAAGTGCCACTTTACAAGTAAAACATTAAAACGAGCTGAATGATTAGGAGAACAAGGTTCCCTTTGATAGAGTCTACCAAATGTTTGGAGGAATAAGCACAAAGGAGCCAACAGGAAAAGTGGACTATAATATTTTATTTTTAGTGCTCAAGCTTTGCATAGTTTGTAAAATTTCTCCTATGTATCTAACATTTTGATGCAACTTATAAATAATACTTCCCTTCAGTTTTTGCATTGCTAATAAGCTAAAATACAATTTATATAATCTACGTTCTATGACTTAACTACATTTACCTATTTATTCTATGAGCTCTTCTTATAAATCATGTACTATATACAAGATAATTTTATCTGAAAATAGTTCACCTATTCTATAAAAGTTTATATATATATATATATACATATATGTATATATGTACATATATATGTAAATATTTGAATGTCCAAACTAAAATCTCACATAAAATAATAGATGAAAAAGGAAGAAGTGGCATTCTTGTAATATTCCAAACTTCAGTGCTGTTTTAAACATGAAGTATGACAACAGAGGCTTTTGAGAAATGCCTTCCATTATATTGAAGGAGAGTTCTTCTGTTCCCACTGTACTGGGAATTTTTAGCATGGAGGCTAAATCTTGTCAGGTGTTTTCACTATACTCATCAAGATTATCACACATTTTCTATTTTCTTAATATGAAACTTGTACTAATCTATTTTCAAGTTTTAAACTTGAAATATCATAGGTCTATGATCCAGGGAAGATACATTACTTTTTATAATTGGCCAAAACCAACTTGATGATGTTCTGTTAGGGATTTTGAGTCTATGTTCATGAGGTTAGTGTCCCTCATGTCCCTCATTTGCTGTGTTCTTATAATATAATTTACTTGTATGTCTTGTTCAGGAAATAGAAATGCCATAAACAGGTTAGATAATATCCTCACATTTTCAATTTTCTAGAAAATTTTGAGTAGGAGCACTATTTTTTTAGGAGCACTATTTTTGCTTAAAGGTTTGTACTTAATATTTTCTTCTGAGAAGATTGTATTT